>JPSZ01000010.1:0-34575 GCA_002161795.1 Curvularia sp. IFB-Z10
TGGGCTTATTATGTCGGGGTGTGTCGGTGGCGTCCCGCCACACAGGGTGTCCCGCTACGTAGGGACGGACGTTAGTTCAAGCAATACAAAAGACATAGAACCAAAGTAGTAGATTTATAACCAAACGGCGGTTATCATTTACGTTATAGTAGTCTTAGCGAAAGTGCATTATAGTTAGCTTTGCTATCTAATACCATTCCCTGCGTAGCGGGACGCCTTTTATCCAGACTTTCGGCAAGCGCTTTAGAGAGACAGGACATAATCAATGCACATTTTTGAAAGATGCAGTAATTATGTAAAGGGCTGCGCTCCGTGGAGCAAGCGCTTAACTAGTACTTATATAGGAGGTTGTAACGTGCGTCCCTCCGTGACGGGCATCCCAGTATGCCAGAAGTGACCAATCAGCTCACTTGAATCACATACTTCTTGCAATTGGTCAGCTCCAGCACACTGGGATATCCGTCACGGAGGGACGCGCGTTAAGTGGCAAGATTCTCTCCTAACTATAAAAAGACTAGCGTAACAAGCACGACACTTCAAAGTGCTCCTGCTTGTTACGCTAAGCCGAAAGAGGCTGTTTACAGAACAAGCAAGCGTTATCAGCCGACAGGAAGCGCATCCGTACGCAAGCACGAAGGCGCGTAAGTTAAACCCTAGATCAATGTGGACAAAATGTAACTGTGGTAATTAGTATAATCGCAGAGAGAACGTGGCGAGCTTACTAGAGATTAGGGAAGCGTGTGCGGAACAGAAAGACCTCTAGTAGGAACATGACTAAGGAGAGGGAGATGGAAGCTATAAATGAGTTCAAAGAGACACGACAGAGTTGGTGAGCTTTTGAGAACGATTTTCCAAACGTGTCGTCCATAGTTCTGGTCTAATATTTCGTCCCTAGACTGGAAATTTTCATATAGAACGAATTGATCCTTAGCGGCGAGGGCCTTTTTGATCTCTACTTCATCCTAGATATACTGTCATTAGCGATTGCGGCTTCACCCTTGTAAGCAGCGTTCCAAGAGTCCAGTCAATAGAAGACCGTGGATTGACCAATCACGCCCATGGTTTGACCAATCACGCCCATGGTTTGACCAATCACGCCCAGCGCTAAGCTATATACGAAAGGTGGGGCTACGCAAATCTTTTGCGCAGCTGCGCGTAGGGGTGAAGCCGCTGCAGCTAACTTCTTGCGCTAAGCTATATACGAAAGGTGGGGCTACGCAAATCTTTTGCGCAGCTGCGCGTAGGGGTGAAGCCGCAATCGCCAACGACTGTAACTCTATCTGGTCTAGGATAAAGTGGAGGTCACCAGCCAAGAAGTAAGCGCATCCGGTACGGACCGCACTAGCCCGGCGGAAGATAGGCTATCGTTTTTGTACCGGCAACTATATATGATGTAGCATGTTTAATTGTAGGGCTCTAGCTACTACATAAGTTTGCCTAAAACATTTTCATATTTATATTCAATTCGTCGGCATGGACACTAGCCATAGGGACAATGCGCCGCTATTCTCTTGCGGGCTGGGAACGCAACGCAGCGACGACAGCCTCAACGCTAACCTGGAACATCTCAAGTGACGCACGTGTCTGATACCAGCAAGCGACTCCAACGCAAATAACAAGATGCTACTACTTAGTGCGCAGCATGTACGAACTATGTTCACCCAATCTTCACCTACCTAATCATGGCCACCCCATTCTCGAGCCTGCCGCCCTTAGTTACTGATGTGATTGTATTGCTCTATCTATCTCAAGCTGCGAAATGCGCTTTTAGATTTCCTATGACACATCTAGTAACAGCAAAGCACCGTACTGAAAGGGCGCAAGGTCTCTTGCCTTGGCTATGGCTACGGCAACGTGCAGTGAGGGGCATAAAAGCCGTACGAATCACCACCGCAAGGCCTAGCAATTGACACAGTAAGTAGCATAACAGCGAAGCCACGATAGTAAAAAACTTGCAATGACACATATGATTATTGAGTTTACGTTCGTGTTCTACAATAATCTGTACGCAAACCCCTTACTAGTACTTCGCGTAGAAACCATGTAGAGGAACGCCATTTCAACATATAAGCATGTATGCTCATTTTAAACGTACGCTTAGACACATTCCACGTTTAGTTCCCTCGGCTTTTTATCTGCACTGTAGACTTCGTCCCAGCTGTAGTATCCCCATTGTTCATGTGTATCTCTCCACTCGTTAAGCTCATGCCAGAAGTGTACTCTGCTACCGAAGTATTTTTTTGCGATTTCGTACACTCCTTCGATATATTGTTGCGCGGGCGCTGTTAGGCGTCCGCTCACTTTCGAACTAAAGCGGAGAAAGTAATCACAGTGGTCGGGATCTACAGGCATGTGCGGACATTCTCCAATTATGTACTAGATGTTAACATTGTCGAGCCCTTTAGATTTTATAACCAGAAGTTTCCCATCAGTTCTTTGCCCGTTCTTATCGATTACGTTCTGGTATGTGCTTTTGATTTTGTCCAAAAATCGGGAGTAGATCTCCTTGTTTGAGGCAGTTGCTTCAAGCCGTGGATAGATGTCAAAACCGCAGTCGATGCCTATGGTAAACTCAACTTATCGTGTCGGAATTTCCGTCGCTCGTATGAGAATAGTGGGTGGTTTAAGATTAAAATTGAGGAAATGCGGGGTAGGAACTGCATCCTTCTCCTCACGGGAGATGAGGGGAAGTTTAATCAGCTGCAGATTACGTAGTCTGTCTTCTAACTATGCTAGACCCGGTTAGCTTGATCGTAATCACTGCACATGCACCAATGAAATGAAGTATCCTTATCTGATCACTATGAGCCGTTTAGCGGTAGTAGCTACAACTAACTTAGTTACCGAAGGGAATATGACGTTAGTGCGGGGTTGGGAAATGCCAAGACGTCAAAGAGTGAAAAGCGGGCTCGTCATGGAGCCAAATCAAAACTTCTCTAGCCGATCATGACCACACCTGCCGCCAGCATGCCCGCTTTTGTTCAGAAGCCTACGATAAGAACCTTTGCATCACTTTATGAAGCCATGCTAAATATGGGAGATAAATAAAGCGATACGGTCGCAGCCACTGCCATTCGGTGTTGCTTTGTTGAGTGCCGAAGGGTCTGTTTGTCAAGTTGGATGTTGTGTTGAGATATTTTGCAAGTCTATGGGATTACTAATAAAAGGCGAGGTACTCTGGAGTTAATACCAACATTACATTTTGTCTTTACCTGCATCCCGTTAGCTTCCTGGTGGTTGGTCTACTTGGTGAGCCAATCGTGAATATGAATTTCGGCAAAGATCTCGATTGCCTGTCACATGGAGAATTATGGAAATGACGTATCACATAGAAAGAAATAGGGCCCACATATTGCTATCTAAGAACTTGTTGGGAGAGGAAGGTTTTCGTAATCACAGGTTGCAGATATCCCTCGTACAGTGGGCATGGAACCAAATGCTTATTGGACCAAGGAAACGGTCATGTCAGACATATATCCGCTCGTACAGCATCAGCACCATGGACCACTGAGTGAAAGGACATATAAATTGCAACAATCACTCTTAGGAATGCCGTCCTATACTAACGCCGTGCCTGGTCGAATATCAAAGCATAGTCGTGGTCATTTCCAACATGATAGGAACATCGATCTGGGACTACATTTTCATCCGGGCCTGCATATTTGTCTTACACTGGATTGCCCCTCTTAGTGTCCTCTGCTGTCTTATCTCTCTCTTCTATCCTCGACTCCACATCTCCTGGATACTACAGGTCTGGGCTAGCCTCGAGACAGCGTTTTACCTCCTCGTATACCACCCACGCAAAATCTATCTACAAAGAGCAGCAACCCATCCGACCCCTCCATCTCGCGAACAGCGTTCTGTGCTTTTCCAGCGCTGTCATCAGAATATCCCTGACCCAGAGCGTTATCTATTGAAATGGTTTAGGGACGCTCCGGCATCTGAGATCAAGCGGGAGAATGTTAAGGATTTCTTTCGGTGGGCATTTCTAAACACCGGAGAGCCTAACACAATGGAAGATGAAGAGCTAGAGGGGTATATTAAGATGATGGAAGAGCTGCTAGAGAGGAGGATAGAACCTGGGAGGGGAAACGCAGACTGCTTTAGACTGACCCTTGACAAGGTCGATATGTTACATCGGAGCTTAACATGGTACCTGGTGAGTTTCGGCGGGATGACGCGCGACAATTTATCGTTCCATGATCCAAGCCATGTCGCTAACCTTGCTTCGTCTTATAGTGTGTGTCCATCGTCGACACGGTAGCGTCTGGCTATATGCGCTACCACTCCTTCAACTTCTATCGGACTTCTCTCCTTCGATTTCCCGCAGTCTTCCCCATGCGCCCCTTTACTCTTCTCACTCCCCATCGCTCTTTGGCGAAAACTCTCACTTACTGGCACCGTCCACACACTTCCAAAACTAGACTTCCTGTTCTCTTTATCCACGGTATCGGCATTGGACTCTACCCCTACATAGATTTCTTGGCCGAATTAAATTTAGAGGATGAAACAGACGGATCAGACGGAGAGATAGGTATCATCGCCGTGGAGATTATGTCCGTGAGCTTTAGGATTACAGGCGAGGCGCTAGGGAAAGGGGAAATGTGTCAGGAAATCGATTGCATATTGAAGGCACATAACTGGGAAAAGTTTGTGTTGGTATCGCATTCGTGAGTGTTTTCTTCCCCTTTCTCTATCGGCGTCATCCCTATTGTAGTACCGGAATTGATCATGTGCAAAGTTATGGGAGCGTAATTACTACGCATCTCCTTCATATGCCCCAGATCGCACAAAAGATCGGGCCAATGCTATTTATTGACCCGGTATCCTTTCTGCTACACCTTCCAGATGTAGCATACAACTTTGTAGGATCTCCTGAAATTCCTTCTGATAACTCTGAACTCATCACCCCCCAAATTAGATCTGCCGCAAACCAATCCGCGCCAATGAACACCAGCTTTATTACTTCGCCTCCAAAGACATGGGGGTCTCGCACACGCTCTTCCGGCGATTCTTTTGGAGTGAGAACATTTTGTGGAAGGAGGATATCCAGAATCACCATGTAACTGTGGTGCTGGGTGGAAAAGACCTAATCGTCGACGCGGAGGTTGTTAAAGCGTACCTAACAGAGAATGAGAGTGTGAGGCCCGAAAAGGGGAGCTGGGAGGAAGGAGTATGGAAGGGAGACGGGTTGGATGTGCTGTGGTTTCCAGAATTAGATCATGGGCAGGTGTTTGATAAAAAGAGTACGAGGCTGAAGTTGGTGAATATCGTTAGGAGCTATTGTGGTCGGAGTAGTACACAGTGTTTGGGCTGATAGCTGCACAATAATCGACGGTGGACAGGTACGAATATCTGCCTGCGTTGGAGGAAGATAATGAAGGTCTTTTTTCGGTCATCCATCATCACTCCTGCGATTGCTGTTGCCTCTTTTACGGTACCTGTATTTCCACCTATTCTAGAGCTTGGCCTCGGACGTTTACTTCCTGATTTTAGGAGGGTTTCTTTTTCTTTAGAGATTCTAGCTGTTAACAGCGCCTTTTTGAGGCTAAAACAGATATCTACTGACGTCAATTTCAGGTTCGCAGACACTAAACCTAAGGCGACGCGCGGCCCGCTCCTCATTCTCTGCTCTCCACACCAACACCACCCACAGCGTCAACCCAACTTCTGTAGCCACCTTTACCTCAACGAAAACCGCCAACATGCGTGAAATCGTACGCATGCTCCCAACGTCAGATTTTCGCTGGACGCGCATCCTTATCCGGTGTTTTGCATCAGGGTCGATACATTCAGAACAATAGCTAACGACGGCTTTTCGAGCAATAGATTCACCTCCAGACAGGCCAATGCGTACGCTCGACCCCAACTCCCTCATTAAGACGGTAGCTGACAATTATTAGGGTAACCAAATTGGTGCTGCCTTCTGGCAAACCATCTCTGGCGAACACGGCCTCGATGGCTCCGGTGTTTACAATGGCACCTCGGACCTCCAGCTTGAGCGCATGAATGTCTACTTCAACGAGGTACTGTATTTGGCCTTCACTACATAAGATGGATGCTGATCAATGGCAGGCCTCCGGCAGTAAGTTTGTTCCCCGTGCCGTTCTCATCGACTTGGAGCCTGGTACCATGGACGCTGTCCGTGCCGGACCGCTCGGACAGCTCTTTCGCCCCGACAACTTCGTTTTCGGTCAATCTGGTGCTGGTAATAACTGGGCAAAGGGTCACTACACTGAGGGTGCCGAGTTGGTCGACCAGGTCCTCGATGTCGTCCGCCGCGAGGCTGAGGGCTGCGACTGCATCCAGGGTTTCCAGATCACCCATTCCCTTGGTGGTGGTACTGGTTCTGGTATGGGTACGCTTCTGATCTCCAAAATCCGCGAGGAGTTCCCGGACCGTATGATGGCCACCTTCTCTGTTTTGCCTTCCCCTAAGGTCTCGGATACCGTTGTGGAGCCCTACAACGCCACCCTCTCCATCCACCAGCTTGTTGAGAACTCCGACGAGACCTTCTGCATTGATAACGAGGTGTGTGGCAAGTTGATCCAGTGTTGTTAGAAGGAAGAAGCTCACTAGTTATAGGCCCTGTACGACATCTGCACGAGGACCCTCAAGCTAAATAGCCCATCCTATGGTGACCTGAACCACCTTGTCTCCGCCGTCATGTCTGGTATCACCACCTGTTTGCGTTTCCCTGGCCAGCTCAACTCCGATCTGAGGAAACTGGCTGTTAACATGGTTCCCTTCCCTCGTCTCCACTTCTTCATGGTCGGTTTCGCCCCTTTGACCAGCCATGGCGCCCACTCCTTCCGCGCCGTCACAGTTCCCGAGCTCACGCAGCAGATGTTCGACTCCAAAAACATGATGACTGCCTCAGACTTCCGTAATGGCCGTTATCTGACCTGCTCCGCTTACTTCCGCGGTAAGATCTCCATGAAGGAGGTTGAGGACCAGATGCGCAATATCCAAAATAAGAACTCCTTGTACTTCGTTGAGTGGATCCCCAACAACGTCCAGACCGCTCTCTGCTCAGTCCCGCCGCGAGGCCTCAAGATGTCCGCTACCTTCGTCGGTAACTCCACCTCCATCCAAGAGCTCTTCAAGCGTGTTGGTGATCAGTTCACTGCCATGTTCAGGCGCAAGGCTTTCTTGCATTGGTACACTGGCGAGGGTATGGATGAGATGGAGTTCACTGAGGCTGAGTCCAACATGAACGACTTAGTCTCCGAGTATCAGCAGTACCAGGAGGCTTCTATCTCTGATGCCGAGGAGGAATACGATGAGGAGGCCCCTCTTGAGGCTGAAGAGTAGATCGTCCTCGCAGCAGGAAGATGACCGTGGCTATCGCATGTGGCGATGCTCGCGCCACAACGCCGCTCTTGGAGCAGTTGGTTTCAACGCTAACTACCGTTACCCGATCCTTTTTACCTTGATCCCTTAATTCCAAAACATATCCTCACAATAGGAGCGAAGTAAATTACTCAAGCGTCAGGGAAGAGACTTCGAGAGGGACCGTGGTACTCCACTCAAGTAGGTTTAACGAATTTCGGCACCACATGGGGCTCTGAGTTACAGAATTGAATGATATATTGATATGGTCTCTGATTAGGGGAATATATAAACCTACTTTCCTGTTACGCTAGCATAAGTGACACGTCATTCAGTGCTGTACCTCTGCAAACTCTTTCCTAGATCTAGCTAGATTCCAAACCGTACTCTTCACCCTACTGTACGTTTTTGCTTTTGTCAGTAGTCATCTGTTGGTGGAGGTGGCTAGCGTTTTTGACTTTATGACCCTCCTTTACACCTTTCTCTTGCTCACCAGAATCGTCCTTAATATTGCTAGTAGCAGGAACAGGAGATGAAGGATGAGATATGCCCTTGCGAAGAGGGTGCTCTGTGCCGGTTTGTATCCGACCAATGTCAGATACTTCTTGCGCATGCGAGAGACAAAAATCACCCGAATCGAAGTATTTGCGTCTCTGCAATTGAGTCTAGTCAGCTAATACACAACGTACTGACAAATATAGCGCGAAAATACCTCAAGTTGGTGATCAAGCAGGTCCCCCCTTGCTGGGAGCTTTCCATAGCGGTGAAGCAAACGAACATCTTGCTCGGTAAGAGGCTTCCGTGGCGTGAGCATCTGCACATAAGGTAGCGAGAGTAAACATGCCTTAGAGCCGTCCTGATCCTGAGAACGGTTCATTCTATAGAAATGCTGTGGGTTAGCGGAATATGGTAGGGTTGGGGAGGGCAGGAACAGCGTGTGGCCGAAGAAAATCAAAGGTATTATGTAAACTGGGGTAATAGACGTTCTCCCTATTTGCTAAACAAAGCTAGAGCATAGCTCGTGGTTGCTTGACTAGCTGGCAAAACAGCTACGCGTTATACCGGTATGGTGTTTTGTCATCCACCTTCTAGCGTACGTTACTCCACAAATGCGTCTAGAAATTGCTAATAGTCTATAGTGTACAGACCGTCACCTTAGGTATCGTTGTATGCTTAGAGACTGGTACTATACACTGCTGTGGGATTGAGAGCTACTCCTAAGCGCAAAGCGGTGGTATGATACTTAAAAGAGCTACGGCAAGTGAGCAAGCTCCCAATAAATGCCTTAGGTGCACTACGTCACTATGCGGTCAGCCGGTGTCATTGTGGCCCACATGTTCTAGAGCTGCTCCCCTTCGTCATCGTCCCTCCGCGCGTCCCAGATCCGACTGACTAGGTTTTACTAGAATCGGATCTGCCAAAAGTTCCCAGTGCTGCGGGTTGCGCTAGGTTGGCATGATGTGCGCCTAGCTAGCAAAAGCTGGCTAGTATTCCTCTTAATAGTTAGAATTTTGTCGTACGACTAAGAGAGCTTGCAACCGAGGGCAGCCAAACCAGTTTAGTGATCCGTAAAATAAAACGAAGACTTCTAATTTTGCGCCGACTCGCTGATGAAAGAACAAGTAGGGGAAAGAGATCGTTTAGCTAGATGCGCTGCTGCTCCGCTTATCCTAGACGTGTTTATTCCTTTCTGCCGTAACTTAGTTCTGACAATTACCCCCGAGCGCCGTTGTCGTGCTGTCATACGTTGGATTTTCTTACTGAGGAGCCCTAGGATGCTAGGCCACACTACATAGAGCGCCGTGTCATACATGTATATGATACGCTGGGGAAGGCTTGTTCTGGTTCTGCTATCGCGCTAAGAACAGGATTCGAACTCTGGCGCGAATCTTAAATGGACCGAGGATTTGCAACCCGTATAAGAGGGTGTAGTGAGGAGGCTCTCTTCCCGCAACACTTAGCCGTATCCTATAGGCGTCAGCTCTAGTTAAACGTTGCTATTTGTCCCACTATGCCGCTAACTTGCAGTTGATTTTGGTGGCGAGAGACCTACTCTGAAGGCATTATCCACTCCTTTCCACCCTTTGGCAGTTATTGGGATAACCTTCTAACATTAGTTGACTCGTATATTGTTACTGTTCTCTGATTAAAATTTTGGTTGATCTAGATGACCGAGTCCTTGCGAAGGAAACATACAGCCTAGTTCCTTCCTCGAGTTGGTTGAAACCTGAATGCCGGCCATACTCATGCGCCTTCTGGGTGTTCTGTATCGACAACTCCTAGTCCGAACTAGTCAAGGGCGTGCTATAGGGTGCAGAAAATCAATCCATATGTATGGGCCCAAAGCCTTGACATCTTTCATGCATAGAGCACAGCTGCAACCGTGGGTAGAGTACAAAACCGTTGTGTCCCTCTCCACTAAGGCTATGCGATGGATATCGCTGATAGCGCACATAACACGCCAATCCCATGTCCGCAAACAAGGGCCCTCTCCAACCCCGCCTTAGGCAACTGGCTGCGAAATTTGACTCTTGCCTGCACAACGCGCCGCTATCGGACATTGAACTGCTTGAGCTCTGTTACTCCGTCAATATTCATGATAAAATAGCGAAGGAGGCCGCAATGCCAGAGCCTAACTTACGTCACCTAGTCGTAATTACTCTGCAACATGAACGGAGGCCTGAGCCGACGCTACGGCTCAGGGCTCCAACACCACTAAGCTGAGCCTCGGTCCTTTGCCGGCCGCTCAGATTGTGTTGAGACAATTATATGGTATTCTGAACATTCCCTGTGCCTAGCCCTGAGGCGTCCCTGATACATTTGTTCCTGGCAACGCACGTGGTCAAGTCCCCGGCAATGAGTAGTGCAGAACACACTAGTGTGACGTCAGTGCCACAGCTGATTGGCCACGGCTTTCTTCCCCACAGGCGGCGAATCCTTGCACCTAGTCGGACAACGGTGTGCATACGCTCTCCACCTTTGCAGTCCCTGCGTGACGCCATCAAAACTCATAAAGCTCAAAAACATTGCTTTTGTTGTCGTAGGCTAGGCGCTGTTGTGAACACAGCCTAATGTGCATGGCAAGCTCGTGCATGCCAACCACACGAAAGCAGCACCTGAACTTGAGGTTAGTGAGGCCACGCACAATAGCCATGTTCTATGGTGGTGATATCTATATACCTTGATCGGACCCATAGAGCTATCTGAATTTGGCTTGGAGCTTGATTCTTCGGCCGTGCCGTGACTGAGCGGGTGATGGGCTTGCTGCAACACCTGGAGCTTTCCCACCACCCTGACGCTTTGTAGTTATCCTCTTTCTTATGGCTACGTCTGCGGTAGTCTTAAGGCTCGTTCTTTTGCCTTTTCGGGACGTTTTAAGAGCTTGTTCAAGTCGTTGAGTCCTACGAGCAGCTGCCCTACTTGAACGAGCGCTGCCAGGGCTTACAAAATTGGGGAAGCAAGTCTCTTTCTTTGATCGTTGATAGTTAGCCCTTTTTTGTTTTTTCCAAGAAAAGCCATGAGATCGTCAGAGTAAGCCTCTGAGAGAGACTTGAACAAGCACACATCAAGCGGCGGTAACTTATGTGACTGAATGCGCGCATAGATTGCATAAGAACGGTACTGAATTCGTGCGCCCAGTGCGCATGACCGCGATGTGCAGCCATCGCCTACCTGCTTGGACTGCACTTCGGAGCTCTCAGCCGACAATGAGGAGGGACCATGATTACAGACTAGCTACGGATTGGCCACCTTACACTGCTAGTGACTGCAGTGTAAGAGAGCACACCTAGAGACGGGGATTAATGAGCAGACTCGCGATTGTATAGCACGTATGTCATTGTGACTGGTGGCATGCAACTCTAGACTACGTGTGGAGGCGCCGGGCAATTCTCTTAGCAGTCTACCCTGGAATCCTTCCAGGTTGCGTGTTATCATGCAATTGCGTGTCCTGCAAAGCGCTGGAAGGCAAGCCCGTACCACTCTGGAGGCTAGGTTCGCCGATCCTTTTCCGCGGCACAACGTTCCGAGCCGCTAATGTCCCCAACTCATGCTAAACGCGTCTTCCATTGCATGTAAAGACAAGGAGTGTGGAGAGAGCAAATGCGCCGCATGACGAAGTATGCGCTGAGAGTGGACGTAGTGGGAGAAATTGTTTGCTTCGATGTGACCCCCCAGAAATTGAGTCTCCTCGCATTATGTCGCATGCGAGCACCCTACGATTCCTCTATAATGAGAAACTCAAACTTCTACGCTGCCCAGTCGACTTTCGACTTTACACTCAGCGACGAATGGTGTTCAGGGCAGCCAAGCAGCCCCTACCTCGTGGACGCCTGCACTTCGCAGCTGGACGAGCTTCCCTGGGCTTTGTCTGACACCTTTGTCGGCCAGGCCATTGCGCGCTATAACCTTCCGAACGATTTCTTGCGCAGGTCCTCAGAGGTATCAACAACTGCCTTTGCCACTGCGGTCAACGTGGATGCGAACTTGACCCAGATTCTGTCGCCCGATTGCGTGTCTCGACGACAGGCTACGCCAACGTCCCCTTCCTGCAGCGATATGCGATTAGATGGTCCGTCCTGCGCTCCGAAGTGCGAGTCTTCTTCATGGATTTCGGCTGATGCAGGGGCGGCACCCAAGCGCAAGATGGGAAAACCAGGCCCACCTAAGCCCGATCCGATCGCACGCAGCGCATCAGGCACATTAACGGAAGGTCAACGCACCACTCGCATCTCACACAACATGGTCGAGCGGAAGTACCGTGATGGCTTGAATGCGCAGCTGGAGAGGCTGCGAAGAGCTGTACCGGCGCAGCTGCAGAGCGATGATGGAGACGGCACTAGCCAACCAAAACCAAGTAAATCTATGGTGATTGCCGCCGCCATCAACCACATCGAGACGGTCACACTGGAGCGCGATATGTTACAGGACGAGATCAACAAGATTAGTAGTTCGAAAGGCAGACGGGGGTCGAAGAGAAGGCGAGTGAATCCTGCTTCTGGGTCAGCCGTTTCTTGAGTGTTGTAGCGAGCTGCAACTCCAAGAATGTGCCCGACGATGTGGGCACAGTGTTATCTTAGGGAAGAGTGTCGTCTACACATGTTAAGATTGATAGACAAATGATACAGCTTACAAGACGCTCCAAGACCTGCATAGTTCTTTCTAGAAATCTTAGAGCTGTTACGTCCCCCAAGTCGTTGGGAGATACAGAGTGCCAACGCCTAGACTCAGCATTTAAACCATGCTGAGGGTGTTTGGAAGGAGGACCATACGGTAGGAGCCCGCATCGGCTCGGATAGACTGGCAGCGGATCTCATCTGTGTTTATAACACCGACGTGCCACAGACTCCTTTT
This sequence comes from Curvularia sp. IFB-Z10, assembly GCA_002161795.1. Taxonomy (NCBI): domain Eukaryota; kingdom Fungi; phylum Ascomycota; class Dothideomycetes; order Pleosporales; family Pleosporaceae; genus Curvularia; species Curvularia sp. IFB-Z10. The sequence goes on from JPSZ01000010.1 coordinate 12,685, forward strand.
TCTCAGTGTCACCACACCTCTCATTGTGCCAGCAGTAGCCCCGAGCGCTGAAGATTACCAAGAAGAAAGTCGGTAGACGAATGCAGACGTGCGACAAATGTTCAGGTATTACAAAGACGATCTGCTGATGTGCAGTCTTGTCAGACGATCGCGTGAGGACGTACGATGGAGACCTGGCCATGAAGCAGGACCTCGTGTTCCAGGCTAGCAGGCAAAGTGACCAAAAGAGACACTAGGAAGCTGTAAGCCGTCGCTGATGCCACTGGCACTCTACTATCCCTCCACGTGTGGCGGAAAACCCTGTGTGCCGGCATGCCGATGATGCTCCCACCACAATAAACGCAACCCTAGCCCAGAGGCCTAGCGAGTCTCGGGATAGAGACCTCGACCGTGATACTTTCTCTGCGTTGCGTATTTTTAGCAACAAGTTGTTGTGTGGCTAGCAATACCACAATTCGCTGCTAGCATGCACTAGAGCCCTATCTCGGCCAGTCTCGGATGCGCCAGAGGTTGTATGCATACAGCTGAGAGTTTGTTAAGCTATACAAATACATGTCAAGAGTGTATCCCGAGCGAAGTGCTACAGCATTCTTAGTCGTGGCGCTGTTGTGCAGGTGTATTGATCTGCAGAGCAGGATCAACTACAAAGGCGCGCTACCTGCAGGTCGTACGGAAACACTATAAGTGGCTTAGTGGTATTCTATCAGCGCTGATATCAGACCCTTGTTACGCGACTCAGATAGAGCCACTCGGCTAGTGGCTGTGGCTGAACATGACTCGCTTGTGCTTGAATACATGCTCAAACGCCGCACTAGACTCTACGCATGCCTGTTTGAGGAGAGGATAACTAGTAGTTAGTACAGGTAGAGGCTTATATACAGCCCTGCAGCAGCGTCGGAATTAGCTTAGAGTAGTTAGTACACATATAGCGTCTATCCACTCGTAATAGAATAACTACGTCCTACTAGAAGCTAAGAAACGATACACGCCCTGAATAGCACCCTAGACACACTGTGTGCCTATACACTGCCGTGACGCAGTTCCGATACTGAGGAGGAAGCCATAGAAACCGCCGCGTTTGACGCAACACCCATTCGCCATCTACGGCAGCATATGGCAGTTCTTGGGCTGGAAGGGCGGATGCAATAACGATGAGATCTAACGGTAGGGGGATATCCCCTTTATTAGTTTGAAGAGTCCGGCCGTCTAGCGAAAATGCGATGTGTAAGATAGGTGAAGGCTGATCTTCTAGCACGGTGCGACAGTAGGCCGTGGCTGTCTCCCACACCCGCACTGTGCTGTCGTTGGATGCTGAGGCGACCAGCTGCCCGTCTGGCGAGAACACCACCGCGCTGACATAGTCTGAATGGCCCTCCAGCACGCTACGACACGCGCCCGTCGCTGTCTCCCACACTCGCACTGTGCTATCGTTGGATGCTGAGGCGACTAGCTGCCCGTCTGGCGAGAACACCACCGCCCTGACCTCTTGTGAATGGCCCTCCAGCACGCTACGACACGCGCCCGTCGCTGTCTCCCACACTCGCACTGTGCTATCGTTGGATGCTGAGGCGACTAGCTGCCCGTCTGGCGAGAACACCACCGCCTTAACCCAACCTGAATGACCCTCGAGCACGCTGCGACAGTGGCCTGTCGCTGTCTCCCACACTCGCACTGTGCTGTCGTTGGATGCTGAGGCGACTAGCTGCCCATCTGGCGAGAACACCACCGCCCTGACCTCTTGTGAATGGCCCTCTAGCACGCTGCGACAGTGGCCCGTCGCTGTCTCCCACACCCGCACTGTGCTGTCCTCGGATGCTGAGGCGACTAGCTGCCCGTCTGGCGAGAACACCACCGCGCTGACATAGTCTGAATGGCCCTCCAGCACGCTACGACACGCGCCCGTCGCTGTCTCCCACACTCGCACTGTGCTGTCGTTGGATGCTGAGGCGACTAGCTGCCCGTCTGGCGAGAACACCACCGCCTTAACCCAACCTGAATGACCCTCGAGCACGCTGCGACAGTGGCCTGTCGCTGTCTCCCACACTCGCACTGTGCTGTCCTCGGATGCTGAGGCGACCAGCCGCCCGTCTGGCGAGAACACCACCGCGCTAACCCAATCTGAATGGCCCTCTAGCACGCTGCGACAGTGGCCCGTCGATGTCTCCCATACCCGCACTGTCCTGTCGTTGGATGCTGAGGCGACTAGCTGCCCGTCTGGCGAGAACACCACCGCCCTAACCCAACCTGAATGACCCTCGAGCACGCTGCGACAGTGGCCTGTCGCTGTCTCCCACACTCGCACTGTGCTGTCGTTGGATGCTGAGGCGACTAGCTGCCCATCTGGCGAGAACACCACCGCCCTGACCTCTTGTGAATGGCCCTCCAGCACGCTACGACACGCGCCCGTCGCTGTCTCCCACACTCGCACTGTGCTGTCTTGGGATGCTGAGGCGACCAGCTGCCCGTCTGGCGAGAACACCACCGCCATGATATAGTCTGTATGGCCCTCCAGCACACTCCGGCATGCGTCCCACTCTACGTCTCTCCCAGAAATCACTCTCACTGCCTGTGGTACCTGTTCGACAAACATCTTTCGCACAAGGCTCGACTCAGGCGAGAAGAGAACAGCTGAAGAATATATCTGGAGGGGGGCCTCAGCCAGTATTGGTACGAATCGCAGCACAAATCGGACGGCATCGTGGAGGAACTTAGCAAAGACACTATTAGATGGCTACATTTAGGTCAGCATTAAAGATGATAATTACTTAGATAGGAATGCTCTACCGTCGCTAGCGCCTGTAGCCTCGCTAGTAGTCGCACGCATAGACTCGTTTCGTTGAGCAGGCTGATAGCCTCAAGCCAGTGAAGAAGGTGTTTCTCGAGGAAGCAGTGCGTGGCGTCTCCGTCTTCGATGCTGCGCCCGCTGCACTCGAGATGATGGACCCAGTAGCGGCACGCATACTGCAGCTCAGGTAGCAGGTTGTGATGAATCGTCTCTTCATCGATCTCTCTCCGTAAGACTCCAGGATCTGAGAGGTTGCACATATCTTGTCGAAGACCACTTAATGCCGACATGAGCTCTAGGCAGCGAGACGCCAGCTTCTCGTGCGTGCTGTGCTCCTCTACCCAGAAGCCGCTATCGCCGCATCTCTTTCTATTGACTAGAAAGTCGCGAAACGAAGGATGATGCAAACGCACTGGCGGGTTTGCATCTTGTGGGACATCTACAATCGAGTGTAGCTCATATAGCGTTCGATGCACATCCTCTATAGGAACACATAGTAGCTGAGCTAGTGAAGAAGTAGAAAGCGGCGATTGTAGAAGCACAATCGCCCCAAGTGTCTCTCTAATCAGCGTGTACCATCTCTTCCTTTCCTGTTTCCTGTATCTGCGAACAGAGCTCTTGAACAGACCGCATGCACTCTGCACTAACTGTTCAATAGTCTTTACACCTGGCCAGTCGTCCGCCTGACAACATTCTTTTGCGATGATCCTAAGGTGGTACTTAAGAAAGAGTCCTATGTCGTGATTAACAATCGACGGCGAGATGTTGTGCAGCACCACGTCCTTGTGCTCCGAGTCCGCTATCGTCTTAAACCCGTGTCGGATCGGCACCTCTGGCCTGCTTGTCAGCAACACCCGCAGCCGGACCTTCGTTAGTGATCGAGCCTCAGCCAGCAGCTGCACGATGATGCGGATGTTGCTATCGTTGTCACACTCGTCGAGCGCATCGACGACTATGATGTATCTTCTTTGCCCTGCTTCTGGCTCGTGCAGCTTCGACAGCGGGCGGAGAACGAGGTGCCGCCACTGGTCGCGCAGAGACTGGCTAGCAATGTCGTCGCGCTCTGCAACTGCGTCGCTGATGCGCTGCTTTAATGCTGGCACGTTGCGCGCAAGCTGCACCGCGAGGCTCGTCACAAACCTACCTGCGTGGCCTGCGTCGCCGCCACCGCGCGAGAAGAAGAAGCTGGCCGCCAGACGCTGCTTGTCGTAGTAGCTGCGCGCCACCGTCCGCGCGATCGTCGACTTGCCTGTGCCTGCCAGGCCGCTCAGCCAGAAGATGCACCGCTCGTCTTGCCCGTCCGCCCAGCTGTATATCTCTTGTAGCAGGTCGACGCGCGTGTTAGGGAGGCATGCAGGCTCGTGCTGCTTAGCGTACGAGTTGAAGGGCGCATCTTCGGCGCGCGGGAGACGGTCGAGTGTGTTCTCAAGTCCTGTTTGACGTGTCTGCTTAGCGCGTGCCATGTCTACTAGACGGCTTGACGGCCCTCGGACGATCCCGCGACGTACCAATGTGGACAGAGCCGTTGATGTTGTTAGCTTGGACGCTCTTGTATGCGTCGCCGAACGCTATGTTAGATGTTGAGGCCATGGCATCGCTGTAGAAGAGCATGCACCATGGGTGGTGTGCCTAAAGTAACAACTAGAGTCTGCGGTGATGGTCTGTGGTGATGGTCTGCGGTAATGGTCTGCGGCACAGCACCTCCTCGGCCTCAGCCTGGCGGCTATGCAGCCTTCAGCCTGACGACTTCGAGCAGTCGCTTGTGGGGTCCAAGGCTGGAGCGAAGCACACGCATGCGCTTGGTCGTCAGCCTGGTCCACCAGCCTCGCTATGGCTCTTGTAACGTCAATTGCACCGCAATTTTTTAGCTAATAGTACACAGAATTCCTTTTGGGGTCCTTTCTATCACTAAGTTGCTATGATACAACTTAACATTAACTATCCGATATGTATGTTGCCGTGAATATCTCTCCCCTGCACACCACGTTCATTATTGCCAAACCTCATGTTCGTTGTGCCTGCAGATTGCTGAGGTGTAGACCACTCTCCAGATGGCGCATTACTCGTAGTGTCTGCCGCGGGGATCCTAGACAACAGCCCTTTAGCATACGCTGCCGCCGTAGCTGCCGCATAGTTCTGCCAGCCCTTGTTCTTGTGCGAGTCTGCATAGTCGCAGATGCCACGAACAACTACACACGGATACTCGTCCATCACTCCTGCTGCTTCCATCTCGAAGCAGATCACATCATGCTCTTGCTGCACTCTGTTGCGCTCGGTAGCTGATATTTGTAGCTGATTGCTTGACGCGATATTGCCAAAGTGAACAGACGGCGTGTCGACTAGTCGAGTAGCTCCGTCTCCTCTATCAGATCGCGAGTCAACGAAGTCCGCATCGCAGCACACTCTGCAGTCGTCGAGCTCAGTGCCCTTATGCTCGTAAGTGTCTTTGAAGAGCCTATCTTGACTAGGACCTGGGTCGGCGTACTGGCGCCTTTGTTCCTCATTAAGCTTAAGGCGCATTTGCTTCAGAACCTCGGCGATATTCGTCTTAGACCAGCCTTCTGCGCGAAAGTTGTTAACCGCGGCCATTAGGTCGCCTGGAACGCCGTTGGTGTGTCCGCGAAAGTTCAGTCGCCCTTGACCCTCCCATGCGCCCTTGTCGTACTGCAATACCCCGCCATGGTTGCCTCGAGGAGAGCTAACGACGACGTCACCAAGCACGATCTCTGAGACTGCACCAGCTGGCCCATAGCGAGGCACGCCGCCAGCGATGCCGACAAGGAGAAAGTACCTGATATTGGGGAACCCAGCGCGCATCTTCTCAGCAAGAATAGCGGCACCAGTTAGTCCTATCCTTCGCTGCACGCCAATGACAACCTTATGTTTTCCGATCCGGCCGCCTAGGTAGTATGCGTTCTGGTACTGGACCTCGTCTTGCGGATACTCTTCGTCCAGCACCAGCCTTGCAGCCTCTTTCTCTAACGGGAGTGGGCAGATCCATCCTATGGTGAACTGGTGATTCTTAGCCATTGCGGTAGGCAGGTCTTTTTTGACAACTACTTGTGATGAAAAGCAATGCACATGAGTGAGTAAGTAGCAGAAGCAGTGAGGAGCAGAGGCAGCGCGCAGATTCGAGCAATAGCGGTTAAGAGCAGCCGAACGAGGATTCAGGCAGCAGCACTCGGCTACGTTTCAGCCTGATTGTTATCGCTCAGCGTCTTCTCAGATTAACTCAATCAAGATTTTATTCTTCGCCTTTACCTCCCTGTTTAAGAGCTATTTATGTTGTTTTATACACATGCAGAATCCGCTCTTACGGTGAAATGTTTTTACCACGAGGAGCATCAGCTCTGGACCTTGAGAGCCTAAGGTGCTCAGCCCACCTACTCCACCAGAACCACAAAGCAAGCGTTGCAACAGTTAGCGGAACAGACAGCGCCCAGTATATCCAGAACTGACGGGATACAGCAAAGGATGATTGTCCCGCATCTCTATCAGGCTCAAACGAGAAGAAGTTGGTCCCAAAGATCGTCTATCCAACCGGTCGTGTCAGCCGTATATAAACCTGAAAATAGATAATAGTATAAAGGCGCCGTGAAACTCACAGAAATAAAGGTGGCTGGCAAGAAAGTCATTGTCACCACAGCGATCGCCTTCATCGCCGACGCTTCTCTCTTTGCTTCTTCCCCTATCTGCAGCTGCACCTTGCTGTCTCTCTGTGCGGCAGCGTTGAAAGCCTGATATTATAAGCTTAGATAGCCGCTATATACTGCCTGTCATAGACTAGACTTACTAGAGTGATCTCGTTTTGGATGCGCGCGTTGTTCGCTTCAGACCGTTGGAGTAAACCTCGTAGGAGGCCGAGCTGGAACTCGAAGCGACTGCCGACTTTGTCCCAGCGTCCGCGACCATCCTTACTGCAGGCTGGGGTACTGTTGGCACGGAACCGCTCATGGTGATGCTGCATTGCGTCGAGGGACTGTATAGCAACGCTGAGAGTCTCGCTGACGTGCACCCCGTGTCTAGCAATCTCGTGCAAAAGGAAGTAATCAGTCTCCATTAACCTTTTCTGCTGCCAGTGAGCGTCATTGATGTTAGCAACAGGCGTGGTGAACGAAACTTACAGCCTCCCACCTGCTGATGTGGTTTCTGATCGCCCAGACCGAGTCATCATACAGCCGAAGCAGCGCATCTAAGATGAGCAGAAACGCGGCGTACGGACAGGAACGAGAGACACCCTGTGGCCAGCTCATTGACTGGATATGCGACTGCGACTTCGTAGGCAGATCGAAGCACAACAGCGTAACCGACCCTGACTGCGTCCAGCATGCAAAAAACCCCATCTCGTACCATTCCCATCCGTGCCGCGCACTCTGCGGCCCATGTATCGCGATGTCAGTATTCCACTCGCTGGGGTTGTTGTGATGGTTAGAGATGTGTGGTGTGAACGTCCTCTTCGGCTGGAGCTTGTCGTATGTTTGCTTTACCGTGAAGCGGGTCCAATACGCTGGGTCTAGATGAGCGACATCCTGATAGTGTCCTAAGCTATTGCTAGCGCTACTGTACATACTGTAGAACTCCACTTCCTCATTCTTGTCTAGCCAGACGTCATACCCGCAAAAGCCGCTTGATTGGAGATACATCCTATCAAAGAAGAAGGAAGGGATCTTTAGCTTGCTTCTAAGGGTTTCCTGGAGCTTTGGTGTAGTGCTTAAGAATGCCTCAGTAGACGCGAAGCTATTTAGTATTAAATCGTAAGCAAAAGCTACCCGATTAGCAACTTACACGACTTGAACGCGCGCAACGTGTATGTTCTACAGCGACGTGAGTCACTTCTTTGCAAATTCCTTGCTTCACTCGCCTGTAGTAATTCTTCCCATTTTATCTCTCGAGACTGGCACGAATGGGATGCGTTAAAGTCTATTTGTTTAGATTGGTATTATTTCTATCGTTCGCTGCGGAAGATACCTACCTAACTGGATGACTTTGTTCATGTCTATAGCGTTGCAAAGATTCCCTTGGTGTAAGTAGTTACGTGATGAAAGGCTAACGGATATGCTGCGAATGCGATGAGGGACGGTGGAGGAAATAGACAAGTAGCCAAGCGCATGCGGGTGCTTCGCTCCAGTCTTAGACCCCACAAGTGGCTGCTCGAAGTCGTCAGGCTGTGGGCTGCATAGCCGCCAGGCTGAGGTCGAGGAGGTGCTGCGCCGCAGACCATCACCACAGACCATCACCATAGACTCTATCACTGTAGACACACCACTAATGGTGCAGTCTTCTACAGCGATGCCATGGCCTCCACGACATCTAACATAGCGTTCGGCAACGCATACAAGAGCGTCCAAGCTAATAACATCAACGGCTCTGTCCACATTAGTACGTCGCGGGACCGCCCGAGGGCCGTCAAGCCGTCTAGTAGACATGGCACGCGCTAAGCAGACACGTCAAACAGGACTTGAGAACACACTCGACCGTCTCCCGCGCGCCGAAGATGCGCCCTTCAACTCGTACGCTAAGCAGCACGAGCCTGCATGCCTCCCTGACACGCGCGTCGACCTGCTACAAGAGATATACAGCTGGGCGGACGGGCAAGACGAGCGGTGCATCTTCTGGCTGAGCGGCCTGGCAGGCACAGGCAAGTCGACGATCGCGCGGACGGTGGCGCGCAGCTACTACGACAAGCAGAGCCTGGCGGCCAGCTTCTTCTTCTCGCGCGGCGGCGGCGACGCAGGCCATGCAGGTAGGTTTGTGACGAGCCTTGCGGTGCAGCTTGCGCGCAATGTGCCAGCATTAAAGGAGCGCATTAGCGACGCAGTTGCAGAGCGCGACGACATTGCTAGCCAATCTCTACGCGACCAGTGGCATCACCTTGTCCTCGGGCCATTATCAAAGCTTGGCAACAGTAACTGTCCAGCCTCGCTCGTTCTAGTTGTGGACGCGCTTGACGAGTGCAATAGCAACGACAATATCCGCATTATTGTGCAGCTGTTGGCTGAGGTGCGGTCGTCATTGACAGGCGCCCGGCTGCGGGTGTTGCTGACAAGCAGGCCAGAAGTGCCGATCCGGCACGGGTTTAAGACGATAGCGGACTCGGAGCACAAGGATGTCATCCTGCACAATATCTCGCCGTCGATCGTTGACCACGACATAGGACTCTTTCTTGAGTACCACTTCAGGATCATCGCAAGAGAGTGTTATCAGGCGGACGATTGGCCAGGTGTAGAGACTATTGGACGGTTAGTGCAGAGTGCATGCGGTCTGTTCATCTGGGCTGCCACTGCATGTCGCTTCATACAAGAAGGTGGACAATTCGTTACTGATCGACTGCGTGCTGTTCTTAAAGACAGCTCTTCTATAGACAGCAGTTCGGCAAACAACAGCTCATCTAGCGACTCTGGCACAGACGAGCACTTCGAGATTCTGCCCGAACAGCGATTAGACAGCATATACCTTACAGTGCTTAGGAGTCCTGTTCGCAGATACAGAAAGCAGGAAAGGAAGAGATGGTACACGCTAATTAGAGAGACTCTTGGGGCGATTGTGCTTCTGCAATCGCCGCTTTCTACTTCTTCACTAGCCCAGCTACTACGTGTTCCTATAGAGGATGTGCATCGAACGCTATATGAGCTACACTCGATTGTAGATGTTCCACAAGACCCAAACTGGCCAGTGCGATTGCATCACCCTTCGTTCCGCGACTTTCTACTCGATAGGAAGAGATGCAACGACGATAGCTTCTGGGTAGAGAAGACCAGTACGCACGAGAGGCTGGCATCTCGCTGCCTGGAGCTCATGTCTACGCCTGGTGGCCTTCGACAGGATATGTGCAACCTCTCAGATCCTGGAATTTTACGGAGAGAGATCGACGAAGAGACTGTTAATCGCAACCTGCTACCTGAGCTGCAGTACGCGTGCCGCTACTGGGTCCATCATCTCGAGCGCAGTGGACGCAGCGTCGAAGACGGAGATGCCACACACCACTTCCTCGAGAAACACCTACTTCACTGGCTTGAGGCTATGAGCCTGCTCAACGAAACGAGTCTATGTGTGCGACTACTAGCGAGGCTGCAGGCGCTAGCGACGGTAGAGCATTTCTATCTAAGGGATTATTATGTTTGATGCTAACCTGAATGTAGCCGTCTCATAGTATCGTTGCTAGGTTCCTCCACGATGCCGTCCGATTTGTGCTGCGATTTGTACCAATACTGGCTAAAGCCCCCCTCCAGATATATTCCTCAGCCCTTCTCTTCTCGCCCGAGTCAAGCGTTGTGCGAAAGGTGTTTATTGAACAGATACCACAGGCAGTGAGAGTGATTTCTGGGAAAGACGTAGAGTGGGACGCATGCCGGAGTGTGCTGGAGGACCATTTACAAGAGGTCAACGCGGTGGTGTTCTCGCCAGACGGGCAGCTCATCGCCTCAGCATCCGACGACAGCACAGTGCGGATGTGGGAGACAGCGAGAGGCGCGTGTCGCACCGTGCTAGAAGATCAGTCTTCACCTATCTTACACATCGCATTTTCGCTAGACGGCCGGACTCTTCAAACTAATAAAGGGGATATCCCTACCGTTAGATCTTTCACCTATCTTACACATCGCATTTTCGCTAGACGGCCGGACTCTTCAAACTAATAAAGGGGATATCCCCCTACCGTTAGATCTTATCGCTGTTGCATCCGCCCTTCCAGCCCAAGAGCTGCCATATGCTGCCGTAGATGGCGAATGGGTATTGTGTCAAACGCGGCGGTTTCTATGGCTTCCTCCTCAGTATCGGGACCGTGTCAATGCAGTGTATAGGCACATAGTGTGTCTAGGGTGTCGTTCTGGGCGTATAGCGTTTCTTAGCTTCTAGTAAAACGTAGTTATTCTGTTATGAGTGAATAGGAATTATGTCTAACTATACTAACTACTCTAAGCTAATTCCGACACTGTTGCAGGACCACATATAAGTCTCTACCTGTACTACTATCCTCTCCTCCAACAGGCATGCGTGGAGTCTAGTGCGGCGTATAAGTGTAATGGGCGGGCCCTATTGAGCCTAGCACGCAACTACTCGTGCCGACCAGTTAGCCAAAAAGGCTGTAACAAGACTTCAAGCTTGTCTTAAAGTCTTAGTAGTTGCATAGATATACTCGATCTACTTGGCAAAGCCAAGCCACATATTAGGCGTAGCCCCTTACAATAAGCACGTGTTCAAGCACAAGCGAGTCATGCTCAGCCTTAGCCGCTAGCCAGATGGGTGGCTACGCTCGCGGGACAAGGATCTGACATCAGCCGCTGATAGAGTACCACTAAGCCTCTTACGGTATTTCCGTACGACTTGCAGGTAGCGCGCCTTAGCTGTCAATCCTGCTCTGCAGATCAATATACCTGCACAACAGCGCCACAACTAAGGATACTGTAGCACGTCGCTCGGGATATACTCTTTAGATAATTTTGTATATTACTATAGACTCTCAGCTATATACATGCAACCTCTAGCGCATCCGAGACTGACCGAGGTGGGGCTGCCATATATGCCCGTAGCGAATTGTGGTATTACTAGCCACACAAGAGCTGCCTTGCAAAGAGATGATACATAGGGGATACTTGAGAGCAAAGACCTATATTCCGAGATTCTACACGTTCCTTAGCTGTGGCTGCATTTGTTGTGGGGAAGAGAATGGCTGGCATGCCGGCACGCAGGGTTTTCCGCCACACGTGGAGGGATAGTAGTAGTTGTTTGCGGCTCGTCGTGCCTTTGCGCGTGCTAGTGGCTGTGATTGCTGCTGGGAAGTCATGATTATGCCGCTTCCTTAGAGACCTGGCTAGCCGATTCATTTAATCCAGTCTGTGTGAACCAAAATCGGGATCCAGATGCTACAATACATACGGTACGTCAGATGGATCCGAGTTTACGTTTCCCGTGGTCGAGTGCTTTGCTCCTGTTTCCAGGTTCTTTTGCACGCCACCATGGCGCTCTGCAGCCTGGAATCCGTTTTCGGCTCCCTTCCAGAACTTGGGGCACGGTTCCGGTTTCTGGCTCCTGCTTTCAAGCCTCTCAACGTCCTCAATTGAGCACCAACTTAGAGTTCCATCTTCCTTTTCCCGTGGACTACTGTAATTAGTGTGTTATGTTTTCTGGACTAACGTCTCCTGTGTGACACGATACTTAGCATTAACGTTACCCCGCTCAGCCTCCGGTTTTTCTATCTTACGAGCAACGTCAGCAGCGCCTTCGCTGGGCCCAAAACAGGTCCATATAACATGAAAGGCCATTCTGTGGGCATTAGACGGAACGTTCTCTGCCTCGTTCGATAGCACATGTTCCGATACGCCATGCAGGTGGTCATTGGCCGCCGATGCGCCATCCACCATTACGCGCGCGAGTGCCAGAACCAGCTTTCTAGCTTCTGCACACGTCATCGAGCGTGCTATGACCAGAAATCGGTCAGCTCGGCGCTTACGTTTGACCCCATCTTGGGCCATGCCTCTGCTGGTGGTAGGCGATGGACACAAACTGTGGTAGCGGTTCCTGATTTTCTGCCGAAAGACATTGCGCATCAGGTCCTACATCACGGAGCGTTCCCTGTCTACGCCCTCCAACAAGCTCCGAAGAGAGGGCAGGAGAAATGCGAGGCTATCGATCGAAAGCTATCTAAAATCAAAGGGACAGGTGCACTTTCCCACTTGGAAGAGAAATCAATAATTAGATGTGCTTGTGGCCAATGAGAACCTGATCCAGTTTGGGCCTGTTCGCTTATTTGATTTGGTCGTGTGATAAGCCTTCACCCATGTCTCATCGAGGCAGAGCAGCCAGCCTTAACACATCATTGTCGGTAGCTCACATGTTTAGATGAAGCAGATGGCTAGCTATATACCCAAACAAACGCAAACGCAAAATGGGTGCCTCTTCATTCACATTATTCTCACGTCACTCAGGCTTCTTCAACCAACGTCCCACCTATCCGCACGCACTCTGCCCGCGCATGACCTTCAACCGGAATCTCAACTGTCTCTAGAGTTGCCAAACTCAATCCTAACGGCCATGGAACTCATCCAACCCTAATGTTTCCCTCTCCTGAGGAGGAGCGTTACGCATAACACTATCGACATCTGTTGAATTCGCTTGCGCGTTAGTCAAGGTGTTGTTTGCTCTATCGTCGATGGCGTTCTCAGGAGAAACGATAAGTTCACTAGTCCATGCTTCTCTATCCTCGCTTGGTGGAGATGCTCCTGGCAAGTAATTGCTCAAGCGTGTTGGACGCCCGTCGTCTCTGGACGTGCTGTCGCGAGTGCTACTATCGGGCGTATTACCATGAACTAGATTATCGTTGCTAGCCCTTCTACCTGAATGGTGACTGGAAAGGTCGAACGACGGCTGTGAATCTGTGGTCTGCAGCTGCAACGGGGTGTTTGGGCGGGCTGGTGCTCGTCCATCACTATGGTTGGCGAGTAAATTCCCAAACCGAATAACAAGAGTACGGCGCCCTACCGGAGTTGCGGAGCTGCTTGCTGTAGTATCTTCGTCTGGAGCAGCTTGGCTTGGCTCGTCTTCGCTATATTGGCTGAAAAGCGCAAGCTCGGTGTGTGACTCCCTGCTCACCGGGCCCAATCGCAGTTCGCTCACGTTGACCGAAAGTGGAGTATTCGTTGGTGAGCCTGGACTGGCCTGCATTCGTCCATGGCCATTTTCAGTAACATCTCCATTGCTGTTTTCGGTTTGTCGGTGGGTACAGTCAGCCTCAGAATGGACAGCAGCATATACACCCCCAGCTGCATTGGAGTCGTCGCTTCGCAACTCTAAATCTCCCAGGGAATATGAAGGGCGTTGATCACTAGATCTTTCGTTGACGGGATGGGTGGAGTTGAATATGGTGGCTGTGTCGCTTGCTTCCCCAAGAGGATGACTGGAAAGTGCGGCCGTTCCGCTAGGCGGCGCCGAACGACGCATAGGATACGATTGTAATTCACTTCCATGGAAGCAAAAGGCAGTAGAGTCTGCCGCTTGAGAAACTCTGAGGGATCTGGAACTGTTCGCCTGTGGAGGATCAGACTGTAGGGCACCGGACAAGCTGAGGTAATCGTCTTGAGACACATCAAGTGTTACCGGAGTATCTGTGACAGCAACTGACGGGATTCCAGAGGAGGGAGGTTCGAAAAGATCGAAACCGTCAGGCCCCAGAGTTGTAGACTGATTGTTGTTGGAAGCACTTTCTGGTTGGGAAGTGTCAGGCTGTAAACCAAGCTCTTGTCTATCCCTGGCAGCCATTTGGCGCGCTATAGAACTCGCACGTATGAAAGGTACTCTAGGACGTTGCGGCACATCGATGTGGAAGGTCTCATGGAACTCTCGAACAACCTGGTCTCCTGTATATTCCACCGTCATAATTGCCCAAGGTTGTGTATCATCTTGGTCGTTTGGAGCGTTGTCTCCGGTTTGGAGGTCGCCATCGATACAACTATCGGTTGGCGTTATATTCTGGGCTTGGTCATTGCCATTCAACGGTCCTCTATTGACGGCGTGAGCACTGATAACCGAGGCAGAGCGATTCGATTCAGTACTGGGCGTGATGGGAGGGTTTGGTGGAGGATTGGTGATTTGCTGGCCTGTTCCACCGGAGGTGTTGTATGCAGAGAAGTATAAGTGGCTGTTAGAATCGGGCATGGTAGGTAATAGAAGATGCTTAGATAGCTGACGAGGATGGAGATTTGAAGACCTGTTGCTGGCCTTTATAACAACCTTTCTACTTCTATGGCCAACAGCCCATGCTTTCCGACATCCTACATCTGGGAACCCCTGCTGAACTGTCGAGCGCCTGCCAAAGGAGCAACGGTCGTAGTCTCGCCATGATAGGCACATAAATGTGAAGAGGCTTGCAGATCCAGCAGCATCAGTGCCGATTAAAGCTTTGGTCGTGTACCAACGCATACACTGTCTGTGCATTTTGCTGCATGAAGAGATGCACATTGGCAAGAATGACCATACTGCATGTTCGCACCTGTTTCCGCCGCACCTGTTTCCGCCGCACCTGTTTCCGCCGCACCTGTTTCCACCGTACATTTTGCCTAGGAAGCTTGCTCATGCAGGTCACACTCAGCACTCGTGAAGCACGATATCGGGGTTGTACATCAAAATTTGAGGTGTGGCGAGGTTGAAGCGTGATATCGAAGTTAGTAGTTAAAGCGAATTCGACCATCTTGACTAGGGTGGCACGGGTGGCTTACGGAACTTTCCGGTTGTCAACTGGAGGTTTTTGGAGGGGTAGCAGCCTTGGCTCTGGCCCCGCGCTGAAGTGTTCAAACCCACCATATGAGCAAAAGAACATCAAATGGCTCTAGCACAGTCGGAGGCATGCCTTATAGAGGATGGGGTATTCTTCTTAGATGACGCAGAAGTTGGAAGAAGATTCCAAGAGATCAATGAGAAGCGGTTTCCCTTCCAAACAGTAGAAGGTCTCGACTTCTGTCGAATCACTACTCTTCAAGACGAGGTAAGTGAGGCACAAAGGTTACATGGCATATCTAATTCCATAGCGTATTCGATGCATAATAGAGTCGTTTTTTGAACGCTCAGGCCTAGGCCTGTTGAAGGTCTATGGCTCACGGCCGGATACCATCTTCACCTTCCTGAACAACCCTTCCAACGAGCCGAGCGAAGAATCCGACAGGAAGAACAAGGGAAAACAAAATGTGAAGGTCCTACTCGTCCAGCTCTTAGCAAAGGGTTCTACTGTAGTCTTCTACAAGCGCTCGCACTTGCACTTTCTACAAGCGCGCCTTGCTAGGATCGGGTTGTTGCAGGTCCCACCAGAGAGCTTAGAAAGAGAGGACATTGAGTCGTGTGAGGTCATAATGAAAGATGGTGGTTTGTAAGGAGACTCGTCTAGGTCCCACTACGAAACTTCTAACAATCATGTAGTGCAATCATTGATGGCAGACTTGCTTTCCGGATCGTCAATGGACAGGCAATTATCGTTGGATTTGCCGTAGAAGAAGAGGTCAAAGTCTGGGCTAAGATGCGCCTCCCAAAAGAGGCGGGCGTAATGGCGAAGGTGGAGGAAATGAATGGGGAGAAAATCGTCATGAACGTTGAGTTCGTCGAGGGGAAATCTATCGCTAGCACTATGCTACCCCAATAGTCCGGTACCACTAGCCGACATGGATTGATCCTGCGAGAGGTTCGCGCCATCGAGCACCAGAGGGGTCTGTCCACTTGCATACTGGACTATAGGCTGACCGTTGCCCCAGTCTACGGTATGTCCATAGAATATACCTGCTCGAGGCGGCCACTGTCCAGTCGACCACGGCATATTTTGCGGACTAACCTCATTGTTCGCTATAGGAATGTCAGGCATCTGGCCATTCGTAAAAGAGAATTGATCGCCATATCCATTCCACGAAGGATTCTCGTCAAGTGGGGTAGCTTTGGGCTCTACTGATAATTTGAGTACAGTTAAACCAGATAATGGGGATATTCATACCCATTGTAACAGCCCTATAATCTGTGTTTGAATTCAACCCAATATTTCCTTCGCCAAATCGTCGCCTTTGTGGTCGTGACTCTGTATTTTGAGCCTTACGTTTTCCGCCGCCATTCCCGTCATCAACTCTATTGCCTGCTTTTATCTTACTTTGACACGCATTGTCGAGCTCCTGTTTCCTAGTCCTAACAATATCTCTCTTTTTACTTATTACGTCCGATAATTTCCTGTTGCCTAGTTTCTTGTTGCACTTCTCGAAATGATTCAACCAAGTTCGAACGGTAGTGCTCGGCGCCCCACACAAGAGGCACTTCTCGCTGCACTCAATATCTACATAATATAACGTCATTAGTATACGGCAAGTAATGCCTATAAATCGAGAGAGAGGCTTACGTTCGCCAAAGTGGCGGACTAGACTGCTGTTTTGGGCGTACGTGCGCGGCTTGTTTGCGCAAGTTGGATGGGGACAGCAAAGCATTGTTGATGCAGAACGGTCCGTGCTGTGATATGAGCTATCGTCCTCAGCGCCAAGCTCGACAGTGCCATCATCTTCAGAGTCGCTTGGGATACCATCATTATCGTTCGCAAAAGCGGGTGTTGAGTCTGATGAGAATTGCTGGATGTTGTTCATCAGAGGCTGGAGACCGCTAACCAAGGGCTGAATGCTGGCGAAAATCGATTGTAGCGATTGGATGGCTCGAAAAAGCTCGCATAATGTGTCAGCATTGATGCGCAAGCTGTTGCAGCTCTGGCAGTTCAATTGTTGGTTCAAAGTGCCCGACATTGTTCGAATGGCAAAGTAGATGGGTAGATGTTCATGTTGACGTTCGGAGGCGAGCCAGTGGTTGAGCAGAGCGCTAGGACGGTCAGGTGCCAGGAAAGCCAGCTAATATCCGGTCAGCCGACTCGGCCACGTTTGATGTCTCGGAGCAACGAAGCAACAATAAAGAGGTCCAGTAACCCCAAATATCTTTCTTTGAATCCAAATAACCTATTTTTGCCACAATCCCCCTGCGGGCGTCCGAGCATCGAGTTCAGTGAGCTTCAATACTCCTCCCATCACGCCGTCCGAGAAGTAACCCCTCTCTGGCATGCCTCGATGTATTCATAATGCTAACTAAGTTGCAGGCCCCAAACACAACACATGTCAGATAAATGTCCCATCTGCAGCGGCACTGGCAAACAAGGCGATTACGATTGCGGTGCCTGTCATGGCACAGGCGCTGACACCTCGTCCAACTCAAAGTAGCCAAAGCAATCATGCGCACTACGAGTTTGTTTTACGGCTTAATTTGAGTGAGATTTGGGGCTAGGACAACATAGGTAGAATCGATAATGCTTTTTGGCTATCTTCCGCTGTCGATGACGAGGGTAAAGTGAACTCAGCGGGTGGCGGAGTTGCATCCGCTGCCACCAATTATTAGCCCCGTTGCTATTTCCGTTGCGGTTTCCACTGCGGTTTCCACTGCGGTTTCCGCCGCGGTTTCCGCCGCTGTAAGCAATGCTGTTAGCGCTGCTGTTAGCGCTGCTATTATGCATCCTGCGAGGAACACCAGTCCTTCTACTTGCAGAGATGCCTCATGGTAGACGACGAGTTCTGTTGTATGTTCTTTTGCTGCTGGGCATTCTCAACATAAGTATTGACTGGCTTCACTGCTATTATCATATCGAAAACACCATCGTATCCTTCCAAACCTCCTAGCACCATCGTTTAGCATGCCTCAAATCACCCCCCCCCCCCCCCCCCCCAAAAAAAGGGGGTGGGGGGCGGAATTATGCGTAGCCCTCTAGTTAACATATTTCCAGCTTGCAGCCAGATGCGGAAGCTTAAACCATTGTAGTAATAGACGAGGGTTCGAAAGTGGGCAGACGGCACGGCACGACTTTCCCGGTGAACACGGCATTCAGCAAAGAGCTTGTTTTAGAGTCATTGTATCCATTGTCAAAGAATCCATAGTGCCATCCAGGTGTGGGATGCGTAGTCCAGTTACTTCGGTGTGTCGAGGCTGGCTAGATGATGAGAGGCAGCAGCGCTCTACCGTCAGCGCTTATGCACTCGACTGCAGTCACTATCGTCCTTACCTACCAGGACTTTGACAGAGTCAAGCTTGCTTAGCATAATTCCCGTCTCGTCCATGTTGTACACATTCTCTGGCAGTACCGCTGCATCCTGCAGCACCTTGCTGATTATCTGAAACCACTCTACAGTCTTATCGTATATATTGTTCTCATGGCGCTTCCAGTCTATCGACCTGACTCGTCTCGCTTTAAGTTCTGGGTGGCGTTTCTCAAAGGCGCGAGCCCAAGTTTTCTAATTGCAAGTAGAAGTAAAATAGTATCTTCTGCTTATGAGCGCGACCGAAGCGCGGTAACCAAAAAGTACACTATCTGAATATTGATTAGTTATGTGTCGCAGCCGAGGCAGGACTGCAGAAGCAATGACTTCAGCTGAACCGAAGCAACAAGCCACTGTAACGGCAGCAAGGATGCACTGCCTCAACAAGAAAAAAAAGCAATAGCTATACACCACACATAAATGAAGATGGTAGATAGCAGACACAATACAGATCGATTTGACCGCACCTAAGCGTGCAACATTATGCTATTCCGCGCCGCAATTGATTAGCAACTTAGATTGTTACTTTGTTCCATGTGAGATCTTACCTGATCTGGTATGAGAGCAGTTGAAGAGCGGAAACGATATCTTACCTGCTATAGTCTCATCTTACACAACTTTTACGTAGACACTACTTCATAGATTGTAATTAAAGGAAAGTGGTCTGAAAGTCGCGCTGTCAGGTCTCTCATTCGTTCGGGGAATTGAGCCGCCAATCAAAATGGCGGTTTTCTGCGCTAGATCTCGATGTTCCTTCTGCCAGCCTCCTCCCGCTATTAATACTCGACTGGCCTTCAAAAACTTAAAAAATCCAGACAAAGAAGCCACTCTTCTATATTAAAAGCGCTAAAGGACTAGTCGTGTCAGATGGAGAGAAACTGTGCGTGGAATGGGCATAAAGCTAAGGTTACAATTCCTAGACTCAAACAACAGAACGAGATCCCAGTTACTACGCAAAGGACACGAGTCCGTCGTACTCCAGTAAAGAAGGCAGTAAGGCATTATGAAACCGTTGTTGCCACCGCTGACAGCCGTACAGTGCACCCAATGCCGCAAGCAAAGTAAGATGCCTTCTACATTACTCCACACAAGCAGCGGATTTGCGGTAACTAGTATGATGTACAACTTATCTAAGCTAACCTTCATAGAAAGAAAATGCTCTGCCGGTATGCCGCGCTGCATCAGTTGTGAGAATCAGGGGGTTGAATGCCATTATGATCAAGCACGCAAGGATCGCTTACAAGAGTGTGATGCAGTCTAACCACCCCCTTCTCATACATTGGCTAACATGAGATAGGGCTCTGCGAAGGAACCAAATCTTGATTGCGCTATTGGCCGACATCAGCGAGGGCATTGAAGACCCGCTGACAAAGACGAGAATTGCGTACGTTTTAGAAGGTTTTACGGACGATACTACCATTACCCTCAGTCGTAGAAAGCCGCCATAACTTACGCGCAGCATGTTCAAGTGCTGGGGGTGCTGATCAAGCCAACCTACAGTGCGGGGAACTACGGAGGACGGTTTGGTTTTAGTTAAATAGTAAGGGATGTTAGAAATTATGGATTTGCACCTTATAATAAATCTGTCCATCATGCCTGCTACCTAAGAATCGTGGTCGAACAGTACCCTTTGTGCCTAACGTCATGGTACGCACCGCCGTGATAATGAGTAGTACCAGGTTTATGCCTTTCGATAACTATTTCCGCTTATCTGGTGCCACTGTATCATGCTCGGTATCGATACATCCACTCTTGATATATCTTATCATATCTATCATGTCTGCCGTCGTTGTGGGCATCTTCTAGTCGTGCGTTGTAGTAGCGTTGCTGATGTCGTTGGCGTGGGTGTCGTCGCCAACATCGTTGTCACTAACCACGAGCGTAAGACGATAGAGAGACTTTAATGCAGTCTATCGCTTGCAGAGCTGTTGACAGCACGTCACTCGCATCTGGGATGTGTAGATGGATGCTGAATAGCCCGTGTTGTAGGCGGATCTCTTATTGGAACTTCAGCCACCGAGCTCGATTCTGGTACGCGAAAATCCGTTGGCGCATTCTAAAAGAAGTGAACGGACAGAGAACACTCGCAGAATGCAAATATACGAGACAACTCTATCAGTAAGTACGCCAGCAGCGTGCCGTGGCATCCTTCGGACCTTTGGAGGGCCGCTTGGTGCCATGATGCAGCCACATGATTGATTGATTGCATACGTCCTACTCGGTTTCAACCGCGTTTTCTCCGCAGCTATACCTGGCTGACAGGCTTGGCGGGCAGCCGACGCAGCACAAATACGTGGCTCCGTGCCACCCCACTTCATTCCCGTAAACGAGAACCATCTGTCTCCAAAGGCCTGCCGTATCTGGCTTCTAGCTACGACTTTGTACATTTCGTCTCTAGAAGTGACGTGTTTAGCTGTGTTTGTGTTCCTTAAACTGTCTTCCTGTGTGTATGCCGTACTCGAAGCCTTATGTGTGTAACGTTGTTTCAAGGCTCGTAGAGGCACGGTTGCCTCATGCTTTGCAACCGCAATACCTTCAGTCTCCCCCTAGCGTTCAGCTGCCGTGTGTGCTAGCTTGCCCTCGTGCCTCCAGGGCTTGCAGTGTTTTCTCCGAACTCCGATATTCTTCAGTGTTGTGATGCCGTCCACTAGGTTCCTATGCGGCTGTGTTGTGTGGTGTGACCTGCCACCAGGCGCTGCGGCAGCAGCATTTCGTCGTAACGCGGCTCCACAAGAGCTATGCTCCGCTCGTGCGTGCGATCGAGCCTACTAAGCAGGAGAGCTCTCGCACGAATCTCCTCAGGCCTTTTCGGTTGTGTCGAAGGAGCACCACTCCCTTAACACGTGGGGCGACAGTGGACGAGGCTATCTGATGATCTGTAAGTATGTGGTGGCACCGATGGTAGCATGCCGGGTGTCTGTGAGGTGGTTCGCGTGGGAGGCATTGCCCGATAGCGATGGGCTTCCTGGTCAGCCCATCAGTAACTGTATTGTGTATGTTGTGATCATTGTGCTCAAGGGGTGTCTGGGCTCCGTCGTCGTATCTTGCATTGCTGTGTCGTGGCTAGATGGCTGCTGCAGCATTTAGTAGACGTGTCATGTCAAGTAGCTTGCTTGCAGATTTTGTTCTGCCAGGGCCGCGTGTTGCAGATAGAGAGTTACTGCATGTGCATCCTTACCATGGGCCGAACAACGACCTGCGGCCACCAAATCGGCATGGAGGGACGCACGACGGTCTGTAAGAAGTCCTCGCATTTTGCGATGATGTTCAAATTTCTGTCACATGATATCTGTTGTGAACGCCAGGTTCGCGATCACGGGGCACAGAAATGACAGAAATAATGTTCGTTGATACTCTTGGGCGGTGATCTCCGCCGAAGAAAGAACCGATGTTGCGCCAAGCCAGCTTCGTTGGCCTGCGCGTTGGTCGCGTTCTCGCGTCCTACATCCTCCTTGTTCTCGACGTGCCATCCTACAATGAATTTCCGGCCACAGCCACCCTTTTTGTTTACGCTACCTGCAGTAC
>JPSZ01000010.1:36195-47936 GCA_002161795.1 Curvularia sp. IFB-Z10
CGTACGTTTTAGAAGGTTTTACGGACGATACTACTATTACCCTCAGTCGTAGAAAGCCGCCATAACTTACGCGCAGCATGTTCAAGTGCTGGGGGTGCTGATCAAGCCAACCTACAGTGCGGGGAACTACGGAGGACGGTTTGGTTTTAGTTAAATAGTAATGGATGTTAGAAATTATGGATTTGCACCTTATAATAAATCTGTCCATCATGCCTGCTACCTAAGAATCGTGGTCGAACAGTACCCTTTGTGCCTAACGTCATGGTACGCACCGCCGTGATAATGAGTAGTACCAGGTTTATGCCTTTCGATAACTATTTCCGCTTATCTGGTGCCACTGTATCATGCTCGGTATCGATACATCCACTCTTGATATATCTTATCATATCTATCATGTCTGCCGTCGTTGTGGGCATCTTCTAGTCGTGCGTTGTAGTAGCGTTGCTGATGTCGTTGGCGGGCGTGGGTGTCGTCGCCAACACCGTTGTCACTAACCACGAGCGTAAGACGATAGAGAGACTTTAATGCAGTCTATCGCTTGCAGAGCTGTTGACAGCACGTCACTCGCATCTGGGATGTGTAGATGGATGCTGAATAGCCCGTGTTGTAGGCGGATCTCTTATTGGAACTTCAGCCACCGAGCTCGATTCTGGTACGTGAAAATCCGTTGGCGCATTCTAAAAGAAGTGAACGGACAGAGAACACTCGCAGAATGCAAATATACGAGACAACTCTATCAGTAAGTACGCCAGCAGCGTGCCGTGGCATCCTTCGGACCTTTGGAGGGCCGCTTGGTGCCATGATGCAGCCACATGATTGATTGATTGCATACGTCCTACTCGGTTTCAACCGCGTTTTCTCCGCAGCTATACCTGGCTGACAGGCTTGGCGGGCAGCCGACGCAGCACAAATACGTGGCTCCTTGCCACCCCACTTCATTCCCGTAAACGAGAACCATCTGTCTCTAAAGGCCTGCCGTATCTGGCTTCTAGCTACGACTTTGTACATTTCGTCTCTAGAAGTGACGTGTTTAGCTGTGTTTGTGTTCCTTAAACTGTCTTCCTGTGTGTATGCCGTACTCGAAGCCTTATGTGTGTAACGTTGTTTCAAGGCTCGTAGAGGCACGGTTGCCTCATGCTTTGCAACCGCAATACCTTCAGTCTCCCCCTAGCGTTCAGCTGCCGTGTGTGCTAGCTTGCCCTCGTGCCTCCAGGGCTTGCAGTGTTTTCTCCGAACTCCGATATTCTTCAGTGTTGTGATGCCGTCCACTAGGTTCCTATGCGGCTGTGTTGTGTGGTGTGACCTGCCACCAGGCGCTGCGGCAGCAGCATTTCGTCGTAACGCGGCTCCACAAGAGCTATGCTCCGCTCGTGCGTGCGATCGAGCCTACTAAGCAGGAGAGCTCTCGCACGAATCTCCTCAGGCCTTTTCGGTTGTGTCGAAGGAGCACCACTCCCTTAACACGTGGGGCGACAGTGGACGAGGCTATCTGATGATCTGTAAGTATGTGGTGGCACCGATGGTAGCATGCCGGGTGTCTGTGAGGTGGTTCGCGTGGGAGGCATTGCCCGATAGCGATGGGCTTCCTGGTCAGCCCATCAGTAACTGTATTGTGTATGTTGTGATCATTGTGCTCAAGGGGTGTCTGGGCTCCGTCGTCGTATCTTGCATTGCTGTGTCGTGGCTAGATGGCTGCTGCAGCATTTAGTAGACGTGTCATGTCAAGTAGCTTGCTTGCAGATTTTGTTCTGCCAGGGCCGCGTGTTGCAGATAGAGAGTTACTGCATGTGCATCCTTACCATGGGCCGAACAACGACCTGCGGCCACCAAATCGGCATGGAGGGACGCACGACGGTCTGTAAGAAGTCCTCGCATTTTGCGATGATGTTCAAATTTCTGTCACATGATATCTGTTGTGAACGCCAGGTTCGCGATCACGGGGCACAGAAATGACAGAAATAATGTTCGTTGATACTCTTGGGCGGTGATCTCCGCCGAAGAAAGAACCGATGTTGCGCCAAGCCAGCTTCGTTGGCCTGCGCGTTGGTCGCGTTCTCGCGTCCTACATCCTCCTTGTTCTCGACGTGCCATCCTACAATGAATTTCCGGCCACAGCCACCCTTTTTGTTTACGCTACCTGCAGTACGTAAAAATGTGCATGTAAGCTCATTTGCACGACCGAAATACGATCTTTCGCGCGACTGTAAACAATGGCATTTCCACCTCGATTGGAGGTACTCAGATCTAAGCCCATAGGAGAAGGATTGAGGAGCGTTTGCAATTCATTCAATTCTCTATGTAAGGAGCAAGGGATACCAGCTTCCTTGTCTGCTTTAGATTGGATTGGAACTGAAGGTACCTTGACTTGAATATGTCAATGTGCACGTCTAACGTACTCTTAGATGTTCAAAATTTATCGCTTGCTCTCGTTTCAGCTCTTCAGATCCTTCCTGCTGCTCGTCTCCTACCCTCTAAGACAGGAGGCAAACACCTTTTTAGCAACCTCTCGAAGCTCCACTCTGCAATCAGCTCGGACGACTTCGACTTAGAAAGAATAAGACCCTTGTGGAACGCAGTTCTCAAGAATGAATCCGACGATGTCATTTGGAGACAAGCTGAAACCGCCGTCACAGAATCGACGCCTCCACCCCGCCCCTCGTCTTTCCAACAAACGCCCTTGTCCATCAACACGGGTAGCTTCGCGAACTCAACGGAGCACCGCAAACATGTAGACGATGTGCTGAAGGAGGAGCTGGGACGCCTGTACGTTGGTATACCCGGTTTTTTCGAAGCTTTCTTCGAAGATGTGCCAGGTCTGAGACTGGCGGCAATGACCGTGCTCGACAAGTGCAAGGAAGGGGAGAGCCCACTCTTCCGTGTAGATAGCGGCTGGCAGGGCTGGCCTGAGGAAGCAAAAGAAACGGATGTTCTGAGCTGGTTTGCCTCGCTTACAGACCGGCTGTTGGACTTTGCAGAAGGGCATCGGCCGGTGTCTGGGATTCGGCGGCGACCACTAGCACAGCCCCATCGGCCTCTACGAGGATCGACCGCCGATCGCAAGCTGGACATCGGCTTTGTGGACGATCCAGACGCTGGTGTGGGTTCGAAATGCCGATGGTCACATATCCTCATACCTGGAGAACTCAAGAGCAATCCGTTAGCCGACAAAGCGTCTAAGGCATGGCTTGATCTTGGCCGATATGCAAGGGAGGTGCTCGCCGCTCAAGACAGTCGCCGCTTCGTTCTCGGCTTCACGCTCTGTGGATCTTTCATGCGGCTGTCGCCGCTCGTCGTCAAGGATTCATGGCAGTATCCGGAGCGCGAAGAAGAGGGTGAACTGCTGCGCGCGGCAACTGAGAAGGGGGCGATGAACGTTGCGAGGTACTTCCACCACGAGACGGTCCGTGTAGGCGGTCAAGATGACGACATCCGCGCAAACGTACGGAAAGGCCTAGACATAACGAAGGCAAAGAACTACATGCCAGAGAAAGCGATGCCGCCACCGAGCACGACCGGACGCCGGGCCTCGCGGAGAGACGTAAGTAGCAGCGCTACCGGACGGAAGCGATCCTCGAGCTGCACAGGACTGCCAATGCCGCCTACCAAGCGCACTTGCTCAGGCTCCCCAACAAAACCTGCAATTTCGAACCGGATCCATCGCCGTGTCATAGTCTGCGACTATGGTAAGGCTATTTACAAAGCAAGCTCCCGAAGTAGCCTACTTGCTGCATTAGAAGGCTGCATCGAGGGATATGAGTCATTACACACACGAGCTGGCATGCTTCAACGCGACATCTCACCGAACAATCTTATGGTAAATGAAGACAGCAAAAATCCCTCCTCGTACGCATTTCTGATCGACCTCGACCTAGCGATCAAAGAACAACGGGAGATGTCCTCAGGAGCGCGTGGGAAGACTGGTACTCGAGCTTTCATGGCAATTGGGGTGCTTCTCGATGAAGAGAACCATTCGTTCATGCACGATCTCGAGTCGTTCTTCTGGGTCCTCTTTTGGATATGCATTCATTATGATGGCCCAGCCAAAGATGTTGGGGCGACGGAATTCGAGAAGTGGAATTACGTAAACATGGAGGAGTTGGCGGAATTGAAGTCAGGGCTTGTGAGCAGGGAAAAACATTTCCTCAATCGGATCACGAAGGCCTTCACGCCATACTACCAGCCGTTGATTCCTTGCGTGAATAGGCTGCGGCGGGCAGTCTTCCCGATGGATAGACCGTGGGAGAAGGAAGACATGACATTGTACTCTCGAATGAAGGAGATTCTTCGGGTGGCGCGAATGGATCTGGAAAGCTCAGAGTCGTAATTACCGTAAGAGGCAAGGTGTATCAATGTATTAGTGTGGAACTCACTCACTATTGATGTCTTTGAAGACGTTTGAGTGTTCCCCCATGTCGAAACCCATCCCACTTCGCGCTGGCCTTCGCCTACCTCCCCGCTCATCGAGGTTCAAGTAACGTTACTCTATTGATGGGGTTGCCTGCTTTCGAAACTATCTAGTTATCTCAACTTGCTCTTTAGGAGCGAGGTCAAAGACAAGAACGAGATGACAGAATTGGAGTCTAAGGTGAATTTGAGTCACGCCTATTTGCCCCTGGCACCCAACGTGCCCGACGATGTTAGCGTCGGGAAGCTACGCAGTGGCGTCCGGGTATCTATATCGCATACATCACGTTGCAGGCTAACGAGCTAGTCAATATCAAATATCAAGCCAGCGCTGATGCTGTAAGTATAAGAGACGATCGACAGCGTTAGGCACCTAAACTTATCATGTATTAATTACTCGCACATCCTACAGCTAAAAGACGATGAGAAGCGACCGTAGGGCGCTTAGAGGAGTCACTGTAATTTCGAACACAGACACAGACAATGCAAGCAAAACTACGGAGAAGAATGGGAAATATTGGAGCGCACAGTTTATCGAAAGGCCGAAGGAAGGAGTCCACTGCCATGTGATAATTTCTCTTCGTTGCACTGCGCACCGGTGAGCAAAATGCAGACGTATCAGTGAGACACACCGTGAATGTCAAGCGCATGCCTCTTGAAATGCACTGAGTCAACCAGCATGTCAGAGCAACTAGGATGGCGGCATGCAAACCCTAACTGAAGTTCGGGGAGTCGGAAATGGGTCTCCACGTGCTTCTTTAGGACATCCTTCCGTGGAATATGGCGCATCCTCCGTTCGTATGAGAACTCTTCATTCCCTATGCAGATAAGACAAACCGGATAAGGAAGCACGATTGGGTAGAGCTTCCCAGACTGTACCTCCAAGACTTTTCTGCGCTTTGGTGCGTCAAGCTCTTCTTCCGCGATCTCGCCATCCTGGTTAATCGGGCTCTTCTCCAAAATCTCACCACACCTCTTTCGTTCGTTCGAGAAAGATGAGCCATTGGCTTCACATGTGGCCAAACCCACCATTTTTCGCTTGAATGCCTTTGGCCGCCGCGTCTCTCGTTTGTGGCATAATCTAGCCAAGGTTCGCACAAACCTTACCCGGGCTTTGTCGTCCTGAAACGGCTTGAAGAGCATGCCGGCGATCGTAGCTCGCTCTCGAAGTTCAAACTCAGTGGCTGGTAGCGTCAGGACTTCGGTCGCAGCCTTTCCGCTGAGTTGCCTTGCTATCTCAATCGAATCGATTGAGTCATGGAACTCGCGAATCGCTGTTTCTAACCGTTCTCTGTACATCTTTTGATACGTGCTACTGATCTTCCGCTTTGTGGCCTCGTATTTCTTGTAAAGATCAGTGCCTTGACCCGTCTCGAGTGGATAGAAGCCTTGGTCGTAAAGCTGTTTTTTGTAACTTTCCCGCTCTTCGCGAAGGACCGCAAGTGCAGGATCGTCCCGTAGCTTCTTTCGTTGCTCGTCGTCCAGCTCGGTAGGTGCGCGTTGATCCCGAGACAAACTCATCCTTGCAACAGATTGGATAAGAAGGTCTTCCGAAGGGCTTCCAAAGTAGATCGACTGGAAGTCACGCGCAATATGCGTTGGCGTGTAGTACTTTTCGTATGTGCTCCCAAGATGACCCATGACCTGGTTTCGTTCTACTGGGTCAAGAGCGCCTGTGGGCTTTTATAAGTTTGGGCTAGAAGAAGGGCAACGTATACTTTGAAGCAGACTTACTGTTGATATTGTTCCCAGAAGCTCGCCGTATTTGGTACAGCTCTAACGATTTTTCAAAGCCTGCAACACGCCCCAATCGTACAAAAATGTCACGATATTTTCCATATGGAAACGCATTGCGTGCTCGTATGTGAATACCCTCGTCTCTGTGCCTTACATCGCACAAGAAGGGTTGGTCCAACAGATTCTTTTTCCACCTGAGGCGGAGTACCTTACGGGCTGCAGGTATGTCAAGATCGAATATATCCTGAACACTGCTGAACTCGTCTCTTAATGCGTCTTGACCAATGCCGATGCTGAGAATATATGAAACTATGCAGAAGGCAGGGGTTCCTTCTAGGCGAAAAGTGAACTTCTTTCTGCAAACACAGTACGAATTAGCGAAACCTCTTAGCCTCTACATTTGCTATTTTACGTACGGCTTCCCACCCCTTTCTTGGTTTTTGATGTTCTCTAGATTGACATTCGCCAAAATAGTACTCCGACTAGGATCTTTTATGCTACGAACCTTCATAAGCTCGATGTTCTTGAACGAGAGTGCCTTTTTGCTGTCCTTGGCGCTTGCACTTTCAACGATTGCTCCTGGTCTTGTACCTGTAGCGGCGCTAAGGAGGAGGAGAAGCGAAACTTGAACTCGAATGAAACCATGGAGGGGTTTGGCGTCGTCTACCCAGAGTGCATGAAGAATGGCGTAGAGATCCTGGACAAACATGGCATCCTTATCTGTCTCAGATTTGTCAAGCGCTAAGGTCGGGATCCACTGCTACAATATTAGCTCTTTGCTACGCAAGAGAAAGACTGGGTCTGGCAGATCATACGTTGCAAACATCAGTGAGGACCGTAGCGTCCATTCTGTGGCGTGTGAGATCCATGTAGCACATGCTGATTCTCTTCCAATAGCTTCGCATTGAGCTTTCCTTTTTAACCCGGGAATGTTTCAATCGCCAGCGGAGGTACGCTTTGAATACCTCTGGGTTACATGCCCGGAGCTGTTCCTCTGGGGATTTCTTGGTTTTTTTCTGAATCTTAACACAGTACCTAACGTGGGCTGGTTAACAGTCAATCATATTATGACGAGGTCCATGCGAGTTGCATCAATCTCACCTCTTCCAGAACTCGCCTTCCCTCTTCCATAGTCTCACTGTATGCGTGGTATGATTTGGCTTTGCCGGCCCCTCCGCCTTCAATTCAGCAATGTCCTTCAGTATCTCTTCAGCTTCAGAGTCTAACTCAGGGTCTGAATTCGTTTCCAGGACGAGATCACCATCTTCGCCAGTACCCGGCTCGATGTCTGTATCCGCCTCAGTGTCAGGATCCGAGTAACTGTCAGAGGACAAAGAAGTGACAGAATCCATTTGCGTGCACGAGTCCGAATCGGTGGCTGAAGATGGGTTAGGTCAATGCGATCAATATAGGTTTCGTGTCGGAGCGACGTTTTCGATCGCGACAGAGGTGGCTAACGCTCTAATAGTAGTTCACTTTGTGGAATACGGCAACGCGAGCAGTTGGAGGAGGAGGGTGAGAGAGGAGGAGTAGGAGGAGAAATGGGAGGAGGTGATGGCAGAACGAGGGTGGGCATGCCATCACTTTAAGTAGGCGCCGGCCCATAGGCAGTTTGAGTTGTACAGTAAGCATTGTGTTATTCTTGCGGTTTGCACGGACGCGCTGACGGACGTCGCAGTACCCTCCCACCACTCTCAACCGCGAGGAGGCAATAAACAGGAACAGGGACGCTGGCGGCAAGGCGAAGGTTATGCTGAGCATGGTAAGCGAGCATGGGTTCGTTTAAAGCGGCAATAGAAGAGGGGCTAAGCGAGGTGGAAACGCCTCTAAAAGCGGCGGCCAAATCACCCCCAAAACGGCCGCGATTCCACTGCCACATAGATATAGGTAGTTATTATATAGTCTTAATTTTATAAAAGTTAATATCTAATCTTAAGTTCTATAGAATTTAGTATATTTTAAGTAATATACTAGTTTATTATTTATTATAATTATATACTACTTTAGGTCTATTTATAATTATTTATAAATAGTTAATTTATAGTTCTACTTTAACTAGATTATCTTAATTATAGTTCTTACTAAGCTATAATAGTAGTAGCGTAAGTTCTAGTAAGTCTAGTAATATACTATCTTATTACTTAAGATATAGTATAGCTAGTTAGTATTATTTCTTAAAGTAGGCTATCTTACTATACTTTATAAGAGGTTTATCTAGTTTAGCTTCTAGTATCTTACTAAGCTCTAATCTTTCTATAGTCTTATATTCTTTATTACTAAGTAGTTTAGCTTTAAAGATATCTTCTAATATAGTAAGCGTAATATTTTTTAATTTAGTAATATAGCTCTTATTATCTAGATTATAAGTAATCTTTACTTTAGTAATAATATTTTATTCTTTATTACTATTACGCTCTATCTTACGTAGTATATTAAGCTATTACTTAATCTTATTCTTACTTTAATAGTCTTATACTATATAGCTTTTTTTTCTATATATATAATAGCTAAATCTCTCCTTATTCTTACTATATTAACTCTTAGATTACTCAAATCTTTTACTTTAATTAATATTATTAAGGTATATAAGTTTAGTATTATACTTAGTATAGGCTTTTAGAGTTCTAAGTATATAGGCTTACTATCTTTCTATATTAGGGTATAAATATTAATTATTCTATTATCTAAGCTAATTATTTATATTTCTTTAAGTATATATTCTTTAATTAAATAGTTATTCTTCTAATATAAGTTTATATAACTTATTATCTAGCCTAATAGCTTTTTATTATAATTTTATAAAATTAGTAATATTAGTTTTAGTTCTTATAAGTTCTTTATATATAGATAATTTAAAACTTTATTAATATATATATATAAAAGTATTATTATCTTATTTAATTTTAGTTAAGTATTACTATAATAAAGTAGTATAGTTTATAGCTAACTTAGTCTACTTTAAAGTTTAGATTTTCTATTCTATAATAACTAATTTCTTAAAAAGTAAAAAGTTCTATTATATCTTAATCTTAAACGCGTCTTAGTCTTTAACTAGATTAGTATTCTTAGAATCTTTAATAAAGTTATTTATATAATATTAGATAATAGGGTTAGCTTATTTTTCTATATTACCTTATAGGTAAGTAGTAGCTAAGATAATCTTATTATTATCTTTAATCTTATCTCTAGCTAAGTAGAAGTAATAGTTAATCTAGAGAAGCTAAGCTTTAAGCTTATTATAATTACTATAGTAGAGATTAGGTTTATTAGCGTAAATTATAGTGCCTCTAGTCTAGAAAATATTTAGAGTATCTATTATAATATTACTTATTATAAGAGTATCTAAAGTATTAAAAGTATAGAATCTTAAGTAGAAGTAATATAAGACTTTTAGTATTAAG
The DNA here is from genome assembly GCA_002161795.1 of Curvularia sp. IFB-Z10. Lineage (NCBI taxonomy): Eukaryota > Fungi > Ascomycota > Dothideomycetes > Pleosporales > Pleosporaceae > Curvularia > Curvularia sp. IFB-Z10. Next base: position 45,738 of record JPSZ01000010.1, read on the forward strand.
ACTCTAGGTAGTTAGTTTTTATAGATAAGATAATAGTATAGTAGATATAGTTCTTTATATAATCTATTATAACTTATAACTTAAGTTAAATATAATAAATTATAAGAGCTTATTACTTATAACTATATACTTATACTTTATATACTCTACTTAGTTACTTAGTTACGCTAAGTAGTACTAATTATTAAGTATCTTATAGCTTAGTAACATAGATACTAAGCGAGTCGCGCATCTAAGCGAGTCACGCACCCCACCAACTTTCTTAACCTATTTCACTTTAACCTGCAATAGCTCCACATCGCAACACTATACTGCCTTTAACTAAGGGCGATATTTAACTTACTATTTTATCTCTTAATTCTAGCTAATTGTAGAGTAATTAACGTGCTACTATAATCTTTAGCGTTTCTAAGAGCATACTACGCGACTAACGCGCTAGAAAGCCTGCCTAACGCGATTATAAGCCTAACTTAAAGAAGCTTACTAAGCTAGAAGAGGAGGTAATTATTAGCTATATACTTAACCTAGATTAATATAGATTTACGCCTATGTACGCAGCTATACGTAATATAGCTAATAAGCTACTTTTAGCGCGTAGTAGCTCTCCTATAGGTAGAGACTAGCTAAGTAACTTTATTAAGTATATAAATAGCCTTAAGACGCGTTTTAATTAAGTATATAATAGGCAGAGAGCTCTATATAAGAATCTAGTCTTAATTAGAAGCTAGTTTAAGCTTATAGAGGAGATAAAGGCTAAGTATAGTATCTATAATAAGAATATTTATAACTTTAATAAGGCTAGCTTTATAATAGGTAAGATTATAACTTAGCTTATTATAATAGGATTAGAGAGAAGAGGCAGGCTAAAGAGTATCTAGCTAGGCAATCGCGAGTGGGTAACGTTAATCGCTGCAATTAACGCTGCTAGCTAGTTAGTCCCGCTATTCCTTATCTTTACTAGCTAGTATTACCTATCTACCTAGTATAAGGAGGATATCCTACGCGACTAGGTGATTATAGTAAGTGATAATAGCTAGATAAATAATAAGCTAGAAGTAGAGTAGCTAAAGCACTTTAACGCTTACATGAAGACTCGCGTTATTAGCGCACGTCGCCTACTTATCCTTAATAGCTATAGGAGCTACTACTCTTTTAAGTTTTAAAAGCTTTATAAGGAGAATAACATCTATACGCTCTATATACTACCTTACTTATCTTACTTACTATAGCCTCTTAATATTAGCTACTTCTTACTATTAAAGCGCGCGTATAGTTATAAGGTAGAGAGCCTAATCTACTACTATATTAACTATATTACTAAGCTTAAGTTCCTACTAGCCTTTAAGGCAGCGTTTAGTTAATTGTTTACCTTAGCTAATATCTGCTTAGCCTTTTAAGGCGCAGGCCTTGTGCCTCTCTAACTAGACGCTATGCTCTTAAAACTTAACGTATAGCTACGTATACTTACTCCTTCTTCTTCTTTACTAGAAGCCCTTTAAGAGGCTTATACGCTAAGTAATGTACATAAGCTTAAAGCTTAATTAATATTAATACGTAAGCGCGTTTAAAAGTATAAGAGCTTATTGCTAGCTTTAATTATTAAGGCGATTAACTAGCTTAAAAAGGGCGCTAAGGTAATAATACTCTTAGCTAAGCTAATGCGCGATTAGATTGCTAGCCTTAAGAAGGCTAATAAGGCAGCGTTAACGCGTAAAAAGCGTAAGAAAAAGCGTATATAGAAGTAAAGAGTACTAATAAAAGAAGCTAAAGAGAATCTACTTGCTTAACATAAGGCTAACTAGCAGATTACTCGTGAGTAGCGTTAAGGAGGAGAGCGATTAGGCGTAAGGCGCCAGGCTCTAGCGCGCTGCACAAGGTGCAGAGAGACTAGGTATAACTCACGTACGTGTAAAAAAGATACTCTAGATACTACTTAATCTACTTTATAAAGTTCTATATAACGTCTGGGATGGGTGAGTGACCGAGATGGGCGAGTGACCGAAAATGCCAAGACCCCACCAACTTTGACTATTACATGACTATTACACGCGATGGCTTAACAAAACAACGTGCAAAAGCCTTCAAAAGAATCCCAAATACAGCTTGCAGTGCTAGCTATCCAACGTGACGCGACACTTAATATACCACGAGCTGCAGCGATCTATAACGTGTCTGAAAGTACACTAAGACGAAGACTCG
>JPSZ01000010.1:1527696-1708621 GCA_002161795.1 Curvularia sp. IFB-Z10
CCCCCCCCCCCCCCCGCCGCCTACTAAAAATTAAAGAGCCAATCGCTACACGCGAAGCAGAGGTAAAACTATAAAAGAAAAGATATCAGTAGAATAGTTGAAGAACAGCTTGGGGTTGTGTAGAGTTGATAGGGAGCGGTGATGTACAGGCATTAACTGTGATCTCGATTCTGAAACGAGCTGGATTCCGGCATCACACAATTTTTGAATATGCCGTTTTCCTCTTTCTTCGTTTCTATGATTGGTCCCGTTACGGTAGATTTCCGGTGAAGCTTTGTACGCAATTAGTGAGGTTGCATTCGGACACACCCCCAGGCCCACTTTGCTGCATGTATGCAGGACTGAAGGTCAGCTTCACCGGTGCCGGATTTGGCGCCTGAAATGCAAATCATCTCGTCTCTTCAGACGAGGAGGTTTTATAAATCAGTTTCTAGCGGGGTATTACGTATTATCTTGAGGTATGTTGCATTGGATGGCTGAAAATACCAGAAAATATGTGAGTAGTACGATGCTCAGGCCCACTGATCATGATTTCGGCGGACCAGGAATTCCATCCGATGTGGCTCTTTAGATCACTCCATACCCTTCAATTGCACATGACACTTGACGGATAATGCGGTCGCGTCTTCATCCAGTCAAAAATAACAATGTAGGCGGAAATACTCTTCAGCTTTTCAGTTTCCGCACCAACACGGCTACCACGTAGCTAGACAGTTCTTCACGCTTTTCATTAGGTATCCAAAAGGCTTATGGCAATTTCAGACATCTCTTTCGTGCCAGCGTTATCAAACCTAGAATCACTTTCTAAGAATCAAGGATCCAGCCCGCTAAGTATGTCCTGGCACTTGCTAAACCGCAAAACCACGAGCCTGGAGATCAATTTATCACGAGAGGCTACCTATGGTACGTCTTGCTTCTACACTCCAATGAGCGGCCGCTAGGAAGTTGTCACTCGCACGCTTAGACGCCGGGATATCCCATTGGTTTGACATTCCGGTTATAGTCTGCAGCACAAATAAATGTACGACCACACTGCGGATTGCCACAAATATTACCTGTCGGAAACAACTTGACCTGCATCGTATCTCCCGGCCTCCCTAGACCAGACAGACCAGGAGGTGGTGTCGGGGCGGGGTTAAACCCTGTAGTTATCTGAAACTCCCAGTATTGGCTGTTGAAAGCGTTAAGAGTGCTGGCGGTTATGCTGGGTGGGACCCCTCTTTGTTCCAAAACCGTGTTCGAAGCCATGTTCATGACCGTATAAAAGCTACTGTGCGGTTGTCAACCTGGCCTTGAATATCATTGGTCACACTTAGGCACGACATACCTTTGACTTATAACAGGCTGGATTTTCCAGAGCTGAGAGGTGCTGCCCGTCAAAGGCGACAGAATGACAGGGGTGCCCATGGCAGAATTTCCTCCGGCCACTTCCAAAGCATACCCGGTCGTGGGGTTGGTGATGAGGTAACCGTTCTGGCTTGGCTGGAATTCTACTTTGAAGAGTTGACTGTCAAGCGCAGATATGTTTACGCTGCCTGAAACAACTTGCTTCAGAGGGTCGATGCCGATGACATTGTTTGGGACTCCATGGTTGCGGAGGAAATAAGTGCCGTTAGCAATCGTGTTGGACATGATAACATGTTACTTGGAGGGCTCGGTTTGGAAGAAGTGAGGATATTGAGTATTATATTTGGGAGAGTGTAAACTCAAAGACTTATCTGGACTACTAACTCTCTATTTATATCGAACGCAACCGCTCCAGTGTGGATGTCTAGTATCGAAGAAACGTCCCGGACTCTACTTAGGCCTAAGGGCGGCAACATGCCACATCGTTATGTACGTCTCGCTAACTCTGTATTGGGAAACGGGGATGTAGTGTTCCACCAGTTCCTTGGCTCGGGAGTGGAAATATGGCATCGTTAGGCAGCCCATCCGATAATGAATACGGAGGGTTTGCCTAGTGTACTAGGAGCCCTGGGATGATTGCCGGAGACTTCATGCTTGGGATGGCACAACACGAGGGACACAGTGGCTTGCTAATCACACCACAAAAACTGCCACGTTCAGCTATCAAATGCACACCATCGCTTCAGCTTGTCCAACACAGACTTCAGCTTGCGAGCGTGGCGCTCCAGCGTTGATTCAAGTGGTACCCAGCTCTTTGGGATGATGTAGGCCTCTGCAGCCTCTTCTTGGCTGGGACATGCTCATAAATCGTGGTGCAGGTCAGGAAGACCCGGGATTGGGCCATTTGTAAGCTCAAGGTAACCTAAAGTTGCCATACTTCTAAGCTCATAGCAACCGTCCGAATTGTTTCGTTAATATCCCAGTCTGGTCACCTTGCATGTTGCAGGGCTTGTTCACTCACTGCTGAATGCTGAGGTTGCCAGCCCACAGCCATCTTGTCCGGTTTCGGACCAACGCAATGTGCTTCCGAGAGCAGATAGGACACCTTGAGCATGTCGACGTCCCTGCTGTTGGAAGCCCATAAAACGTCTCTAGCCACATATATAGTCTCTTACCGGCCCTTATGCAGCTTCTCCGTTGCCTTTCTCTCATACAGTTTCCAAACAGAACCCTATCCCCAAAATACTTCACAGCCTGTTTCTCAGCAAGAGACATCAAAGAGCCAAGATGTCCAACAACGTCAATAATCTGGAAGGTTCCGCCGTTCCTGGTAGCACTTACACCAATCTCCATCTCGCCGCTCTGGCGTTGGCTTATCCACCAAGCCCTCCCACCGTCACCACCTGCCCTTGTGAAGCACAGCCTGTACCTGGGGCGCAGGACCAGGAGAAGCACATTCGTGTGTATTACAATGAGCCGTCCGGTTACGGTTACAACTCGGGTCGCTATAACATCAAGGAATCTAGGTTTAGCACCTCCACAGGATGGCATGCTCCGACGGATGACCTCGTTGCCGATGATGGAGCAGCCGGAACTCCTGTTGCTACAGTTGGCTGGTGGGAGACGGATAGCGCAGACGAAGAATCTGGGTCTGTGTTTCAAGTTAGTGTCACTCTTTCTGCATCCACCCGCTGTAGCCACTAACCCACAACAGACGAGGGTCTACTATGTAGCCTCGGATGGGAAGATCCAAGAGGTACGCCAGTTCTCCCCCTCAACTTCAGAGTCTAGTTTATGTCAACTACTGATTCGGATGCATTCGTGTAGCGCACCAACCGCAGCTATTTTCAACACATTGCTGCCAATGATGATTTGGGTCAGATCGCCGTCAAAGATGACTTCGACTCGGAACTACCGAAGCCTGACAAACTTGAGCCTCCAACACCAGGTTGGAAAATTACATCGGTCGAGAAATCTCATGTCCCTTCCTTTCCGAATGTAACTCCCCTGACCACCACAAAGCTCGCGGCCGTCCGTTGTGAAGATGGAAGCATTCATGTCATCTATCAGGCCAACGACGAGTCGATTCGCGAACTCATCTTTTCACCTGGGAAGGGGTGGATGCTTCCAAGCGCTGAGACAAACGTGGTGTTAGAGAAAGGGACCGCTAAGCCAGGCACACCACTGACGGCGGTGACAGGGGGCTGGTCCGAGATGAGAGCTTTCTGCGTCACCAAGACCAACCAGATGCTGGAGATCTATTCGGACGATAGGGTCAAATGGACTGCGTGTAGGTCGTACCTTTTTGATAATTCAAATCTGCAGAAGTTAAGCTCACGATTTACCTACCTGCAGCCACCACACCATACGTACTACAGCCCTCATCTATGATCTCCGCAGTAGGAACCAATTTTGCCTCGCCATACTTTGAGCTGCGCATCTATACTGCTGCTGACAATGACGACCTCCATGAGCTCACCTTCCACCGCGCCCGCGGCGGCTGGGGTCCTGAGCCTCAGGGCATCAGTCCGATTGAGCCCGACGCTCTTCCCGGGGTCAAAGCTCCGTTGTCGGCTATGGCCGCAGTCCTAGTGCCAGGTCAGTGGGTCACTAAGGTATACTTCAACCCACGCCGTACCGTCATTGCCGAGTGGGATATCTGTGCCAAGGAGGCTACCCACGCGGGCATTACGAAGCAGAGTGCAGGTGCGAAAGAGAAGCGCGCGATTGAGGAGGAAACGAGGATACTGATTGAACTGGATATGAAGAGAAAAGAAGAGGAGAGGAAGCGCAAAGAAGAAGCGGAGAGGAAGCGCAAAGAAGAAGCGGAGAGGAAGCGCAGAGAAGACGAAGAAAGGAAGCGCAAAGACAAGGAGGCGAACCAAAAGACCAACTACAAGAATGTAAAGGAAGGGGAATCCTTCAAAATCACAGACCAGGCGAAATTGAAAAGAGTTCAACAACGAAGCGGCTGTCCTAATGGTTTCGAGTTTGAGAAGATCCCGGGGGGTTGGAGATGCGCGGGAGGGGGTCATACCATCTCAGATGCTGACTTTGATGCGGCGTAAATGTACCATTGGCCGGTGGACAGGTTGGATCTATTGAAAGTCTTTCACGTGCTCCTAGCCATGCCTGGGTGCCCGGGCACACAAATGGTCCCCTAATAGCCTCTACAATCAGTAACTTAATCTATTCTTCTTTTTATTACTCCTCTTATGCCGATATTAATGAGTTTTACGTTGGGATGAGGCTACGACTGCCACCTATATAACTCAATCTGCATGTAACATACCATACCTCCAAGGCCTCTCTAATGAATAACACAACGATTCGGCTTGCTAGAGAGACGCGGAAAAATAGAAACCGTCACGCGGCCTAGCACTAAGAGCAAAGCGTCCTTGGTAACCAAAGTTTATTCATTCGACCAATTCTGGACCTGCACGAACAGCCCCAGCCAATCCACCCATGGCTCCCACCACTCTGGCGCCGCCAGCAACTTAGTTAAAAGTGAAGCACTAATATATAAATATGCGCATCTCTTATAATCCTTATAATTTAAACTAAAGTACTACCCTATAGATTTAAAGACTATAGTACTGTGAGGGCGACTTCACGCAGTAGGAGGCGCAGGAACAGCAGGAGAAGAAGAAGAAGATCTATTTGAAGGTACGAACATAGCAGACAAAGAGCTAACTACAGCAGATAAGTAAGGTAATATACCTTAGGGGAAGTGCTAGCAGCAGCTTGCTAAGTAGCTAGCCAGATAGGCGGTCAGCTAGCTAAGCAAGCAGCAGGTAGCCTAAGGCAACTAGCATTGTTGAATAGCTAAGTTGCCGAGGCTTGCTGCAGCAAAGGCTTGTTGAATAGCCTGCTTGCCTAAGGTAAGTAGCTAGCTTGCCAAGCAGCTAACCTGCCAGGCAAGGAGCTAAGGAAAGGGAAGGAAAGCAAGAGAAGGAGGCGAAGGAGAAGGAAGTAAGGCTCCTGAGCTTGTGTCCTGACATGTAGTAGATCTAGCTAGCTATCTACTACTATCAGACTAACAAGGTCCTGACAACTATTAAGACAATTATTTAGAGATGAAAAGATTTTAGAGATAAAGTTAGGTCTAGCTAAGGTTAATAGCCTACTTTATATTAAGTAACTAATAATTTAATATAGTAGCAATAGAGAATTATATCTAGTAATAGTACTACTATATTAATATTAATAAGATAATACAATATTTCTCTTATAGCTCTCTAGTATATAAGTTAACTTTGAAGACCTTATAAGTTAATTACTATAATTACTTCTTAAATATCTATCATAGTAGTAGATTTAAAACGCGTTAACGTTAATATGTTAATATTTTAATAATGCAGCTAGTGTTGCAACTAGTGACCTGTTGCAAGCACTAAACACCTACGGTATGGTTCAGGCACTGCTCCAGCTGGTGCCGACAATGACCTCGCAATGAAAAGAAGAAAACAAACTGCGTCTTGTACAAGTGGACACGAGAGGTGAAAGAAAAGACTTAATCATGTTTTTGTTGGTATTTTTCTAGATGTCATAGTCGTTCTAGCAGCACCAATAATTTGGGTGTGCATAGCAGACTGCATCAGGCACAGATGTCAACAATCAAGCCTAACAAGCCGAGCTACCGTGATATAGTAATAGACTAGTGTTAATATATTAGAGCATTACCATATCAAGTTAGCTCGGCTTGTTAGGCTTGGTTGTTGACATCTCTGGTACCAGGAGACGGAAACTGGACCGGTTTGAAAGGCTGAGAGATCTCGAACGTAACAGAAAGGATATAGCTCAAGCCCACCTCCTTATGAATATCAGCCTGTGATTGACTTCATACGGGTAAGGCAGGAAAAATACAAGACACCGAAGCATCCGAGAGCTATCACGGCCGACCAGATCTTAGACATAGAAAAAGCGTCGTATTTGCAATGCATCGTACCCCGGAATGGTCCGTCTGCTTTCCGAATATCTGGTATCGTTTGCTGATTGATGCAAATAGAGGCCTCATTTCAGCTGCTCCCTGTAGCTCCTGCACACCCTGGCTGAGCGAGGCAATGAGTTACTGGGGCAAACGATGATGAGCAGCGCATCAGCCCATGGGATGCATAGCATGCCCGAATCCAGTGATTTTGTCCATGCTCCAAAAGAGAAGCTTAACACGTACAAGTGTCAACTCGGAAAGTAGGCGAAGCTTGCCAATAATGATAAGGACAAGCTCATCAACACCGCGAACCTCGACCCCTTCTGAAGCTACGACACGTACCTCTGCCGACGATCGATTTCCGGACTCTCCAGCCAAATACACCAGTTCGTCTGGTAATTGCGAAAGATCATGCGAATCATCAGATGCTACTCCAGAAAAGGTGCAACGGATCCGCTCAAGCATGCGATACGGATGCCCCTATCTCCAAACTGTCTAGCATAGCACTAGGTTTCTACCACTGCGACGCGTGCAAGACAACGTATTCCACGAAGGGAACACTCAAGTACGTTTAGTCTAGGCATCCTTAGTGCGAAACCTTGTACTGACGAACCGGCAATATACACCCCAACCGCAAACGTCACTCGCATTCCTGGTCGACCAACGTACGAATTCGATGTGGCGGCCTGGCAAGATTTCGATGAGCCCGTGCTACGTAACTCTGGAAGACGTAATGGTACCGGGTTCTTCACAGATGGATTCTCAATCAGTCCATGTGTTCAGCGCCGAGCACAACTTAGTTTAGACTAGGTCTTGGCAGGGCCGAGGATGGCGAAGTTTGGTTAGTCGCGTCATGATTTGGCCTAAAGCTATGCTGCGTCATTCTTTGAAACAATGTGGTGGTGATATCGAGGAAAGGTAGAAAGTTGGGCTGGGCAAATATATATAGTGGTTAATACGAAACTTCACTCAGCTGAGGTTTGCCCCCGGACAATGAGAAAAGCTTTGGGAATAGTCCATTCTTATAGTCTTACGCAGCAATCGGGCGTCCACAAACGCCCAACGCTGTGATAGCAGCCTTAACTCAACTATGCGTAATGAAACTAAGCTTTGCTGCCGTCCTGAAATTGGTCTAAGCACCAGGACAGCGAACTCGCATCGTGCACAGTTGTACTTCCCCGAACTCTTTCATACTGGCTCATAGAGATAATGACTTCAAGCCTGTGACCAGGGCCAGGGCAATTGCCTAGCTATATTCTGCTATACCACGCGTATACAGTGTTCCTCCTATACATCCTATGGGGAAAATGTATCCAGCAACCTGTCGCTCGCCCTCGAAAGGGACGCGAAACGCAACGAAGAGACGATGGGCTTTCGGTATTCAATTCAGCATCTCGCTGACTGTTGGCGAACTCTTGCAGGCGTGTTCTTTTGAACTAGGGTTGTTGGCTTCCTAATAATACACTATCGGGCTGTCGGGATGGAGTCGTACTCGTGTCGTCCATAGCTCCAACGTTGAAAGATTTATGATGCTGATATCATGTAGGGTCGAATGTCGTAGTGTTTGCCAAGCTTCTCCAGCAACCCGACATGCGCTACTTTTGCATGTGTATGAGAGATTATCGTGTTGGGTGGACAGTACAAACGGCGGGTGCGGGTGCGGGCATTTCGGGCAGGCAGAAGTCTTGATTAAGGGCCACCCAGGTAATACGGAGGATTTTGAGTCTGCGTGCGCCAGCTTGGCAAAGTGCTTGTAGGTTGCATGTATAAAGTTTACTCCTTGGGCTTTGGCAGCGACAGCTGGGTGGAGCTTCTTGACACGCAAGGCCTGGTGTTGGTATCGGCCTGGGTCGGGGACGCGTCCTTCTTAAGCATAGACTGCCATTTGGAGGTTGTCATCTTCAGCAGGTCCTTGAAGAGGGTGTGGTCGGACGGGGCCGGGTTGCCGTCTAGATGATACATTGGAGGGCGCGTGTAGTCGACGGTTGTGACGCAATCTTCGGCGGGCGAGCGCAAAGCTGTGTGGAATGGGTATGAAATAGCTGGTGTTGCTAGAGAGAAAAAAAAAAGAGTAGTGTGAATGGGTCCTTAGTGGGACTCCACCATTTTATGGCCGCGTGCAAGGTGCGCGTTAGTTTTGCCGGCGGGCGACGGAATAGCACAGTCTAGCCCCATCCCCTCTCGGAGCCCCGCGATTTCCCGGCGATCAGCTGCAACCCTATCGACGGGTCTAATTCTGACTTGTTCCATGTTTTCGTACGCCTCGCTACCCAATACCCGCCTCATTTATGCGCACACATTGTATCCAGGCTGCATGAAAAGATATAGGGGGCGGATAAATCGCGCGTCCTGCGCCAGAGTGCACGCTCACGTCGCTACACTACAAGCTTCCCCTCCTCGTTACCGGGCCTTTATTTTGGGCATCGTGCTGGCTACAGCCATGCCAAGATTGACATTTACCGCCGCCGAAGCTAGATCATGGCTCCTTTTTCCATGCATGGAAGAAATACGCAGCACGAATGACTCGGTCAGCGAAGATCGATATATACTTGGCCTAGTCACGTTTTGGGACTAGAGCGGGTTCTAGGACAGTAGCGATTAGCCAAGACTACTGTACAAAAGTAACCACTTCATTCGAACCACGTGACGAGCTGAAAGATAGTACGGTCCGTGTCATTGTTCGCTGGCACAAATATGGCTTCACAGGGCCGAATAACTTTATGTCATTAGAAAGGCCACGACCCTTACTTGGTCAACTTGGTCTTTGCGCTCGCTGTTCGGTCACACTTCCAAGTGAACTTCATACCTCATTTCACTAACTCCGGTACCCGTACGGTAAGGCTGTACAATTCGAAGACTTTTCTCGATTAATCTCGAACACACGGCCAAATCAGAGCGTAGCGGCTTTGCAACCTTGTGTCCTCGCGAGCGGTCATAGCCAAAGGTAGAGCATAGCGACTCAGAACCAGTATGTACGTAACGCATACATCATGACTGAAGCCAAAATTTGGATGTGCGGTTTGTTGGGAGCGCTTGGATCGGGACCTTTGCATGCAGGTTGACCCTTGGTGGTAGTGCCAGCATCAGACCGACGCTGAATCGTGTGGGTGAGACGTGCAGGTACCCGTATATCTGCATGTAGTCAGTTCCCCTAACAAGTTCCCTACATATAGCGTAAACGTATTCGATGCGAAACTAGCAAATTCTTCTCGCCGCACGAAACTGTCTGCGGAAGAACGTAGAGTTTCAGTCCAATGCAAACCCCAACAATGGTCGAGTAAGTAGCGTCTTCCTTTCCTTCTAGTGACTACTCTAATCTCAGAAAAGGCCACCTGGGAGGCCCATGATGGGAGTGGCTAGTCCCGACTTATCAGAGATTGAAGATGGTACTTTCACACTACGAAGAGTACGCGCCAGAGTACCAGTCATGGTCTGGATCGTAGCTGTCGTGGGGTTTTGGGAGAGAGCAGCCTTTTGGGGCAGTAAGTTTGGGTTCACCGTCTGTTGAACAAACAACTGACTCCTTTGTTCTACTATAGTTACCGCCCCTTGGCGTATGTTGCTCCCTATCGCTCTGATTCAGCTCAAAAGGCCAGCACTGACACTACTACACTGCAGAAAACTATATGGAGAACCCTCGGGATTACACCATAGAAAACACCCCAGGTGCGCTGAACCTCGGCCAAGCAACAGCAACACGTATCTTTTGCGGATTCTTCGTGTTGTATTTTACGTCCCCCATCCTCTTCGCACCAATAATAGACAGCCGTTTGGGTCAGTACAAGACGTTGGTCGTCAGTCTGGCAGTGTACGTGTTGGGTTGTGTCGCTTTGGCCATCAGTTCGTATCCGAGCATGCTTGACCGCGGATCTGGCTTGCCAGGCCTACTTGTGTCGATGGCTCTGATAGCCTTAGGAGGCGGATGCGTACGTCCCACTTGTCGCTCAGCTTTTCCTGATGATGGCTAACCTCCTCAGTCTCAAGCTACCGTCAGGTCCTTCATTGCCGCCCAGTATACGGACAGAACGCCGCGACTCCGAACGCGCCCAGCATCGCAAAACAAGTCTTTGGCGTTTTTCAGAAAGCGGCTGGAACACACAAGATTCTCAAAATGGTTGCCAGTCGCTTCCAAGGAAGAAGTCGTCGTAGTCGATCCTGAGCTTACTCTCAAGTTCATCTATACTCTGTTGTTCTGGGTAGGCAACGTAGGCGCACTGCTCGCATTCCCAATTGTGTGTATCGAGAGGTTTTTCGGCTTCTTCCCGGCCTATGTGTTGGGTGGCGGCTGCGCAGTCGTTGCCTTTCTGATCATCGTCGCTGGCAAGAAGTTCTTCGGTATGGCCGGGCCCCGACCAATTGTCGACTCAAATACTGATTGTCACAGTAAAACCACCACTCGGAGATGACGTAGTGGTGCCAGCCGCCAAAGTCCTTGGCTGTGCTGCACGCAATGGATTCAAAATGAAGCGTACAGACCCCGACTACCAACTTGCGCATTATGGAAAAACAGTACCATGGAGCAGCCAATTTTCCAGTGAGATCACGCGTGCATTAGGGGCTTGTAGAGTCCTGTGAGTTTAATTCAGTACGCACGCGTTCTCACAGTATCAATACGCTAACACTTTTGTAGCCTGGCATTCGTTATGTTCTACATTTGCTTTGATCAGATGCAGAACAATCTCATCTCTCAAGCAGGCGACATGAACAAGGGCAAAACACCCAACGAAGTCGTGCCCAACATGAACCAAGTTGCTTGTATCGTCATCGGTCCGTTGGTCGAATACGTTCTCGATCCCGCACTCTCCAAGCGACGCGTTTACCTGAAGCCCGTCACTCGCATCGCCATTGGCTTCACCTTCACGGCACTTTCAATGATATATGCAGCCGTGGTACAGCACTTCATCTACACGTCGCCACCCTGCTTCGACCACCCATCGTCCTGCCAAACCCACCATTCCGCCGCCCAACACCGGCCAAACATCTGGCTCCAAACGCCCGTATTCGTGCTCATGGCCGCAGCCGAGGTCTTCGCCATGACCACCGCCATGGAGTATGCAGAGACGCACGCGCCCAAGGAGATGAAAGTCCTCGTCCAAGCCATCAACATGCTCATCACGGGCGTCGGATCCGTCTTCGCCATGATCATCGCCGAAGCAGCGCGCGATCCGCACCTCATGATTTTCTATTCTGGCCTCGCTAGCGCCATGGCCTTGACCACCATCGTCTTCTACTACTTCTTTCGAAACAAGGACGAGCACGATCTGCAGTTGCCACGCGACGGAGGGAGCGACGCCGAGCACGGCAGTAGCAGCAACAAAGACGCGCCTTTTGCGGGCGATGCTACGCAAGACTCTTCGCAGCGAGATACGAGCGTCGACACTCAGACAGCGTCGGCGGGAAAAGTTTAGAAAGCTTCCATCAAATGTTTTTTCTTATCTTTTCTTTTTCTGCGCGTCCGTTTCGGCTCCCGACTCATCGGCTCCCGGCTCTTGTGAAGGCTCGGTTTGTCTTTTGCCCCGACAGAATATCCCTACTAATGGACATGTCTTCTACTATATGGGTGAGGAGGGAGGTTCATCTTGCCTAGATTTGTTGGCATACATTAGCCCACAACATGCGTAGTCCTGGTTATTATCGGACGTGTTATACGCACTTGGAGGTAAAAAAGTTCACATCCATGAAGCCTCAAGAGTCTTTCGTTACGACTATTCCATGACGTTTTAGACTTTATTGCAAGATGTACTATAGGAACAAAAAGAACGGCTAGCGTCTTGTAGGGAAGACTCCTTTTAATAGACGTCATTAAACTCCGATCCTCCACATGACGTATAGATACGTACGCAGCGAAGATCCACTAGTGTTGTTCATCATAGATGGTAAGTCAATACGCGTGCTGACTTCTATCGCACCGTCGAGATACGAGGCCTAGCCTGCACTTTCCTTTTCAAAGCAAAAACATAAGTCATTACAACAGACCAGCAGTGTCAACTATCATCGCGCGCGTTAGACAAAAAGGATGCCTTCGGCCAGAATTGAACTGACGGCCTCGTCATTACTAGTGACGCGCTCTACCACTGAGCTACGAAGGCATGATTGGTTGCTTTTGTTGGAAAAAATTGAAAAAAGAGATATTACATACCCAAAAGATCTGGCTGCCATTGCAATTCATCTCGCGAGCGTCACCTAATAGACATGTTGCCATTCATGCGCATAGTATCAAGAGGCTAACAGATTGTTAGAAAAAAATCTGTACAGTGGGGCTGCATGCAACCACTATCAATTCAGCAAAGTCAAGCCCCACTAACGAGTCATTACAGCATCACAGTGTTTACCGCAGATAAAACAAACCATTACTCTGCTGAAACTTCAACCCAAAATCTTGTTCAATTTGCTATCAAGGAGATGGTTGTAAAGCGCGAACGCTACTCCGTCAATGAAGAGGTCATCTAATGCTTCCTTCTACTCTTACGTCGCATAGGACAAAGGGGATACCGATTGCAACGCCAGTGTAAATGCAACATACAAGCCGAGAGAATTGTTCTTATATCTTTGGAACAAAAGAAGGAGAAGGAAAAGAAGAACAGGTTTCGCTAACATATAACGAGAGTAAAAATATCATGTAAAAAAGGATTAACGAGACACAGTTTTTGGCAATAGCTTAGGCGCGATGCCCTTTCTTCTCTTGCTCCTCAAGCTCTTTCACGTACTTGACGAACGTCTTCTTGTGGACCTAATCAGTCCGTTAGCGTTGTTTCACTTGCATATAATCGATATGTGTTACTCACCAGACCGGCATATTTTCCGTCCCTAAGCACACAAATATATCGCAGTCCAAGTTTGACAAAGCATTCGTACACAAGGTCCATTGGTGAATGAACGTCCAATGCCACTGGCGCGGGGTCGATGTAAGGGGTAAAATCGCTAGGGTCGTATGGTTCCTGTTCTTCCTCGTCGTGAGGCTCTCGTCCTGCTGCCCAGTCTACGCGTGGGGACATTAGGCAAAGCGTGTTTTCCTCGTTTTCGAGTTTGTCAAGAGCAAATTCCAAATCCGGTGCGGGAATAAGCCCAACAAGAATGCCGTTCTTGACAATGGATAGGCCGCCATCCAGCTCACCAGCCATCTGCAAGGCACGCTGCTTTGCACGGAGTTCCACCGCCGGAATGAGGGAATCTTCTGAGATATCAATCACGTGGTCGTTTTTCGAGCCAGGGGTGATATCGCCCAGTTCGGAGGTGAAAATCGGTCGGACTTTGTTATCGAGGAACGGGTATGAGTTCATGTCAGTCAGAAGATCGTAGATGCTGAGCGGCTCGATGGCATCCGCTACCCACTTAGAGACAAGGATGCCCAAAGAAAAAGGCAGTACGTGATCTAGACTGCCGGTGAGCTCAAACAGAATGACGGCCAAAGTGATGCTGAGACGGGTAACGCCAGTCATGGTTGCTCCAGCGGCCACCAGGGCGTAGACACCCGGAACGACACAGGAGCCAGGCGGGCCATCGGGCGAACACTCGTTGAAAAGGTCGAGATGACTAAAACGCAAAGCTACCAGTTGGACCGTGTGGCCAATGAAGCGTCCAGCAAGGCCACCCACAACCATAGAAGGCACGTAAATACCGGCTGGTACTTTTATTCCAAAGGTAACCACGGTGAGGACGGCCTTGATGACGAATGCAATGAACAAGAGTTTCAGCACTCCAGGAATGTGCTCAACAGTAGGACACAGGCCGTCTCCAGAGTCTGTGTAAGTATCGCAAGGACTGGCAAGTTCGAAGAGGAGTTCAGTGACTGGGAGCTTAGTGTAACGGTTCCAGAAGCTGACCAGACCCGTGACGAGCGCAACAAGAAACACTTCAAGAAGGGGGTGCTTCTTGATGACGGGTATACGGCGGAATGTGCGTGCCCAGATACGAGATGCCTTGATAAAGAGGGCGCCCAAGACACCGCCAACAGCACCAGTGAAGATGAATGTTGCGAGCTCGAAGAACTTCCAGTCCAAGTGGTATCGCACCTCAAAGAGCACAATCTTCTTTGTGCCGTACGGATCCAGGAACTTGAGTGACAGAGCAGCCGCCTAGCACGAGATTAGCCAAGCCATGGTAGTCGAGGAGGTACTTACGATGCAGCAAAAAAAGGTGCGGAAGAGCGTCTTTGATGGAAAATAGTAGCTGACTTCTTCAAGACTGAAGAGTACGCCACCGATAGGAGCGCCGAACGCAACGGCCACACCACTAGCAGCGCTAGCGCTTAGGATCTCCCTGCGCTTGCCATCGTTGTTGCTGTACTTGGTGAAGATACGACACGCAATGTTGCCAATGCAGGTGGCGATGTGGACGTATGGACCTTCTTTGCCGAGACTAAGGCCAGAGGCAACACTGAGAATAAGGGCGAGGGTCTTGATGACGAGGGTACGCACACCTAGGTATCCGTGGAGGACGAAGCCACTTAGAATGACCTTCACTTCAGCCACACCACTGCCAGCAGCAGAGTAGTATACCATGGGCGGGCGGGCCTGCACCTCCTGGAACCTGGACTCGGGGCTGTTGCTGTGCTTGGGGCCATCTTGGTCTTCTTGGTCAGAGAATCTTCGTACATCTGCACCGAGATTCTCGTCTAGTGTAGCGAGCGAGATGGCGGAAGGGATGACGGTCTTGGTAGTGAGGGTCAATAGACACGAGGCCATGGAGAGTAGCACGACTGAAAATACGAAGAAGGCATACTGGGTCTGCACGACGTCCAGCCTGTCTGTGCGGACGGCCTCGGACCAGTGCACCCATTTGTCACATATCGAAGCACCATCACAGCATGCCTTGTGGCTCTTTGTCCAGCCAACAGAGCAGTATCCCTGCTTCAGATCGAAGAGCATTGTCTCGGTAGTGTTGACGAAATAGGCGCAGACGGCAGTGAGAACACCAATAATGGCGACCAAGACCCAGCCCTGAGCACCATCGAACCAAGCAGCGAGACGGCCCTTGATGTCCTTTCTACTCCGCAGTGCTTTTACACGGTATGCGTCGGCGATGTTGTCGTGGACCCAATCCGTCGACGTGAACTGGTCGTACCACACGCGGTCGTCCTGGAAGAGGGATGCCTTTGCCGAGTGCATGCTCTGTTCAAGCCCGTGGCCTCGCTCGCCCAGGGCATTCACCAGACGCTGACTAAATGTGTGGCCGCCAGTCAGGGAGCCTCGTCTGCTGGAGCGTATGCGCGAGGTGGTGGGCAGCTGGCTGTTGTTGCGCGTCATGCCTGGGCGGGGGGTGCCAGGCGTGGTGCCCGGGAGGCTCTTGTAGGACCTGGCCTGCCGCAGATGAGGCAGTCCCAGCAGGGCAGTCCGCTCATTGACGCTCTCTCGGGACCTGGCGAGGTCCGTGTCCGAGGCTCGCATCTGCCTCAGGGCGCTGAAGGTGAGGGTAGGGGACGTGGGCGTTGTGCTGCTGTACGTGTCATGGCCCTCGCCCTGTTCGGCAGAGCCATGGCCGGCATCGTCTTCGTAGTCGACGCTGTGATATGAGCGCGTCGACTTGGGCATAGCTGCGAAGGAGGGGGGGGGGAGAGGGCAGCAGCTAGCTGGTGGTGATGGTGGTGGTGGTGGTGGTGATTGGTGGTGGAGAGGAAGGAGAAGAGGAGGAAGAGGGAAGGAGTCACTCAAGATGGGGCAAGGTCAGTGTAGTATTAGTGGTGAGGTCAGTTTGAGACATATCACCGAGCAGAGGCCGCACTACAAGATATCATGGTCATCTGGAGAAATCATGGCGGTGTCACGATGGATATGCTACGGCTGGGCATGATAGCCCCCCGTCCCCACTAGGCCGCGGATCCTCCAAACGACAGCTACTGGGGCTTTGTCGTCGAGTGTCTGGGGCGTGGCGCGGGACAGGGAAGAGCAGGTTTCAAGCTACGTGAATGAGGTATGCCGGGATGCATGGCGACGATGCGGCTCGCCCAGGACAGCAAAAAGCAGACGAGGTGGTGTAGGCATTTTGGGTGTGCAGCCATGGTGGCAGCGAGTAACTGGCGGTAGACGCGTCCCATGTGATTATCTCGCCTGCAGGGAGCCGTGGGCGTGCTAGCTTCTTTGGGCCTAGAGCGCGCATCTGCGCGGCGGTGGCCATTGGTCGCCACCCATGGCACGCCATCGGCCATCATTCAGGCTGGGCCAAGTGCTTCTTCGAGTGCGTGTTTCGCTTGATCTGGCTTGCGCAACGCAGGAACACTGATATTGCTGAGCCTCTACGTGTCTGTCCGACAGTGCTCAATATGGTGAGTGCTTTTTCCACATGCGCTGTCTCGTCTGGAATGCTCGTTGACGCCCGCAGCCTGCTCCCTATGAACTCTTCGTGTTGCTTGGTGACAGCATCACCCAGGACTCTTTTGCTCAAGAACGGGGGTTTGCATTTGGTGCAGCCCTCCAAGCTGGTCAGTCCACCTCACTCGATGCTTCTTTTTGTTTGCGCCTCAGATGGGAGCCCCGCGCGCAGTGCCATGCAGTGCTTTGTGACAAAATAGCGAGTGCGGTCCAAGTCCCAATGTTGGCACGCCCCACCCCCAAAGCTTGCATGCTGACCACCCCCACCAGCATACATAAGGCGACTCGATGTTGTCAACCGAGGCTTCAGGTAGCGTCTCATTCCCCAGCCGTGACCACGGACACTGATGTCATAAAGCGGGTACAATACTCGTCAAGCTCTCCAGATCCTACCGGCTATCGTACAACCACCGCATCAGGCCAGGATCCGTTTCATGGTATTAGGACCATGCCCACATCAGCTCATCTCATAATTGACAATACAGACTGTCTTCTTTGGCGCAAACGACTCCTCGCTGCCAGATGCGCCCAACAAGCAGCACATCCCGCTCGATGAATTCAAGGCCAACCTAGAGGCCATCGTCTCCCATCCTCGCATACAGGCCCATGCCCCGCGTATCATCCTGGTTGCGCCTCCCCCCATCAACGAGCACCTCTGGTGGCCCAGAGACCAGTCCAGTGGGTACACGACTGTCTCGCGATTGGCCGAAACTACCAAAGTATACGCCGACGCAGTTGTCCAACTAGGCGCTGAGCTGGGCCTTCCGGTGGTTAATCTATGGAAAGCCTTCATGTCACACACTGACTTCAACGTCGATGCATGGAAGCCCGGAGACCATGTACCTGGTTCCTTGGCCTTGGCGCAGAGCGACGCGTTGGCCAATTTCACCTACGACGGTATGTCTACTGGGCGCATTTTGAATATTAAACATGGGTGTTGACAGCAACGGACAGGCCTTCACCTGAGTGCAGCAGGCTACCAGATCCTGTACGATGAGTTGGTCGAGGTGATTGCAGCCAATTGGCCCGATCAGCTGCCAGACAAACTCCCCATGGTATTGCCACCGTGGAACGATGAGGCTGCGTGGAAGGCGTGGGAACATGACCAATCCGCTGCGACATCAGCATAGCAATGGCCGACGTTTGATTTCCATCCATCAGCGTCCAACTACATAGTTATGTACGTATATGTATCTATCTGAATGCGTGCCCACCTGCCCACAGCGCGTATGCGGGGATGATTGTGGGGACGGGACGCGCGCCTCGTCCAATCGGGCTTGAGCCGTAACTCCGGGAACGGCTGCTTAGCGGCGTAGCCTCGAAACAACCTCAGAATAGTATCGTGTGTAGTGAATATGTGCAGATACCGACCCTAGCGAACCCCTCCAAATTGACACCCCATTTCCTCTTCCAGCCACTGTTCACCGTTTCGCGTTCTGTTCCCCACCACTTTTCTGAGGCCCTGTTGGTTGCTGGCGCACGCAAGTTGGTTGCTGGCACCTTCTGCTTCCAACGCTTCTTGACTAGTCCCCTTGGCCAACCATCGCCGCTTGCCTTTCACATTCGCCGACTTTCGCTCCAAGGCTGCTTTCACAACTTCGTAAATTCTTTGCGCCCACTGAACGCCATCACTCCAGACTCACAAATAACCGATAGCTATTGCGTCCACTCCGCTACGTCGTCACCGCTGCCCGATCGAGGCTTTCGCATACATCAAATACAAGACCACCACCCAGCCGATATCATACACACACAAGGACGAGCCGGCAGAACGGAGGGGTAGCAGTTGTCCGGGGCTCGTCGCTAGGGGAGCGCCTACGGGAAGGTCGGGCTCTCTTTGTTGTGCACGTCGCTAGGGCATGCGAGAGCTGGGGGCATGGATCCCCAGAGCGTAGCTTTCCAGCCGCGCGACGATCTCTGGCGCTTCCAGAGCGAGATGCTTCGAGTACAAGAGAGCCAAGCCGAACTCGCTGACCGCATCGCCCGCTTGGAGCGCAAGCAAGAGGACGACTCGCGCCTGAAGAACGTCTGGGGGACTTCCTCGCCCTTCCCTTCAGTCCTGGGCGGGACACCACAGCAAGGTACTGAACCAACCTCTGCACCATTACTGCAGGCCTAACATGTCGCAGTGCCCCTGCAACAGCCTACTGCTGAGCACTTTTCCAATTTTGATGACCACTCAAGCAACCTCATCGGTAACCTCCAGCTCGATGACGACGAAGTACCCCGCCGCGTAGGCGTCACCTCCCGCGCCAACAGCGTCCGTTTCGACGAGACAGCCAACCACGGCCACTGGGCTCATGCGTCACGATCTTCACTCGATCTCATACCCCGCACAGGCAGTGGCCTGGGCGGGCATGCCATGAGCGAGCGCAGCTACTCGCACAAATCCGACGGAAGGCAAAGCTCGGCCGGGCAGTCGGTACATTCCATGGCGTCTGGTCGTGCAAACAGCCTGACCAGCTTCGGGCCTACAACGCCTCAAGACGCCCCAGGGCTGGCCCCTGGCTTGTTCATTCTGGGCGCTGTGCCCGCCATTATCCGTTGCTGGCTCAACACTAACTTCAAGCACGATACTTTGTTGTATGCAGCAGTGTGCTCAGGCTCGTACGTCTCTTATGTGGATTCTCACCTGATCCAACACCTCGGCTTCCAGGACCAAGTCGTGCTGGATGATGACGGTGTTCGCAAGATCAAGCTATCTGTTTACCTCCCGGAAGCCGTTCCGGCATCGGCGTCTTCACGGTCCAGCAGCTCCGCGCCACAGCTTCCCTCCGTCGGCGTGAACTTCAATGTGATGCAGGAGCACAATCCTGAAGCCAACCCAAAAGCCATTCAGATCTTCCTCGGCAGCGATATGCTTCGCGCACACAATGCCGATTTGCTGTTTTCATCTAGTCAACTAACCCTTTATGACGACGATCACGGCAAACTCCAGATACCCCTGGTTCGCCCAGAAGATGAGCGCGCCTTCAAGTCGTTGCGTATTTCCAGTCAATCGTGTGCCCCGTCTACAGAGCAACACGAAGGAGGTCCCATATGTTCATCAGCGCAACACCGTGCTACAAGTGAGGGTTCTGCCGCTTTAGCAGCCCACGACAAGTTTTTGTCTGCTGATAGGTCGACTGACACAGGCACGGCAACCAATTCTGACGATGGAGGGTCGAGCGGCCGGACCAGTCTCGAGCAGCGTGCACGTCTCAGTCTCTCACTTTCAAGTCGTTCGGATAACAAAAATGCACAAGAATCGGCGTCTGTCAGTGGAGCTCCACGCTCCACGGCACCCTCATCTATTTGGAGCAACTGGCGCCGTGATCAAGCGGAGAAGACCAACACGGGCTCTTTGGACTGGGCGAGTGTGGGTAATACCACCAGCTCGAACCCCAGCTACCAACGACGTGATACGGGTATCAAGGTGCTAAAGCCGTCCAAGCCTGCAAGGTCCATGTCTGCTTCCAACTCGTCGCTCGCTACAGGGCAGTCACGCTTCTTTGATGATGGAAAGCGAAGGGGCGAGACAGAGACGAGCAGCAGCCAGGCACCACCACCGACAAAGCGAACGGTATCCGCCGAGAAGACAAGGGAGAACCATCCCCCGCTGAGCAAGCCTCGATCAGCCAATCCGGTTGGAGGTGCCTCGGCGTTTGCATGGCTGAAGAATGGCGGGTCGAAGTAGACGTTCCGCATCGCCGTGTGGTCTCGTCGCATAGTAGTAGAAGAAGGTTTCTGAGCTTAGTACTCCCAGTCGACTCTTAACAATGAATGCAAAAGCAAAGCCAACATCTGTGTGTTGCTTGTCCAATGATGGTGAAGTGTGAAACATGGTTTGGTTTGGCTGCAGGCGAGACCGGGGTTGGTTGCTTCACTGCTGTCGCCAAGCTCGCTTATTCGCAAGGCTGAGCTGGTAGTGGGAATGGGCGAGTGACGACGGTCTTTGTCAGTTGGTGTGCACTCATTTTTTTGCGGAGCATTGTACGGTAGCCTACCTTCTCGACCGCTGCGAAGCTTTTCCCGTGAAGAAAAGAGGACCGACTCCTTAGGTATCGCAGCCCACGCGACGACGCGTTGCATATTCCTTCTCCGCCGTCTCGGCTATCCCTTTCACCGTATAATATAGTCTCTGTCCAGAAGCTCGTCACGTCACGGGCTTCACGGCAGGCAAGCAACTTCAAGACGGCCTCCACTAATAACAAGAAGCGGAAGATCGTGGCCCCCGCAAAAGACTCGCCCACCCCCAGGGACGACACTCATTCACCGAATGTGGGCAGCGCCGGTGTAGGCTCCCCTCGCTCCTCCCCGCAGCCCTCAGCTTCACCACCTCGCTACTTGCCACCCCATCTGCACGACGAGGTTCTCGTAGACGCTTCCGACTCTGGCAGTCAGTTTGCACGCGACCACAGCAACGGGGCAAGCTCTCCCAGCGAAGCCTACGCCAACCTCTCGCTCGACAGCTGCGACGGCTCCACCACCGACCTCGACCGCACACGCACCGCCGAACAGCTTTACACGTCACGGCCCCCGCCCCGGGCATCCTCACCCGCTAAGCGCTCTCATTCAGACATGGACGACAAGACCGACACCAATACCACTTCCCGGCCCACTGAGGCGCAGTCCGCCACCCCGGCCAACAAGCCGACGCCCACAGGCGCGCCACAACGCAGCGCGCGTGCAACATCGGTAGACATGGCCGACACGCCCAACAGCGGCAGCTCCGGGGCTGATGGCGCCGCGTCTGGCTCCTCGCCTACCAGCCCCGACGTCGCGCAGCAGGCCGACCTGCCCAGCATAGACGAGCAGGTGACTCGCGTCATGGGCCTGATGACAAACGAGCCTCTGGTCGACCGCCAGGAGGGCTATATTATTTCAGAGAGGTGGCTAGAGCGCGTCTGGGCGAGGACATCGGACAATGCTGGTAGGCCCCAAGATTTCAGCAAGGAAGCGACTCAAGGTCCTATTGGCCCGGTAGACAACTCGCATCTGGTCGATGCGGAGTTGTTGCAAGAGGACCTGGCCGACCAGCGGGGCGAAGACTTCATTCCGCTGAACAAGGCAGCGACACTGGGCCAGGATTTTGAGGTTCTGCCTCGTAAAGCATGGGAGCTGGTGTTGGGCTGGTATGGACTCAACAAGGGCTCCCCGATCATCCGGCGGTATGCTCACAACACGATTCCCGGCCAAGCCCGCGAGGATATTTCATACGAGCTCCATCCTCCTATTATTACCATCCGTAAAGTACGAAAGTCGGCAGACGTTGCTGACAACTCCAAGTTGGCTGAGAAAATCGTCGCCAGCCGCTACGAGAGCTTTGTAACCTTTATCGAGGCCGCCAAAAAAGCTGCGGGCATCGATTTGGACAACAAAGTCCGCATCTGGAGAATCCTCTCCACAGCACCCACTGACAAGCCTCAATCATCTCAACCGTCTGGCATACTCACTCCAGACGCATCGCCCCGCAATGGGTCGCCTATCGCGCCAACAGGCGTTCAGCGGCCTTCCCTTATCATGGATGTCGCTACTTTCAATGGCCTTGACTACGGAACAGAGCGTGAGCTAGTCACGGGCAAAGACGAGAACGCCAACGAGACTTACAATGAGTCTCTCACTCTGGCCGATGCTGGTCTCACACAAGACCAAATCATCGTACTGGAGGAACATGACGAGAAAGGCGAATATATATCCGACACAACCAAAGAGGCGTCCAGAAGTAAAGCTAGCGCGCTAATAGGCAAAGGTCTCCAGAGCAATACAACGAGTGGGAGGAACACCCCCACGAGTGGTCCTGTGACGCGCGGAAGGAAGCAGAATGGCAAAGTGCGTGGCCATGTTGGTTTGACGAACCTTGGCAATACCTGCTACATGAACTCGGCTCTTCAATGTCTCCGGAGCGTCGAAGAACTGAGCATGTACTTTCTGAATAACAAGTGGAAAGAAGAAGTCAACGTCGACAATCCAATAGGCCACAAGGGTGTGATTGCCAAGTCGTACGCCGCCCTGCTGAGTGCCATTTACAGTCTCGACAATAACTCGTCCGTCTCGCCAAAGGACTTCAAGCAAAAGCTGGGAAGAGCCAACAGCCTGTTCTCTGGTTACGGCCAGCAAGATTCCCAAGAGTTTGTGAGCTGGTTGGTGGACGCGCTACATGAGGACCTCAACCGAATACACAAAAAGCCGTATCGGGAGAATCCGGATTCAGAAGACGATACTCATCGCGACCCAGAGGCTGTCAAGAAGCTTGGTGAAATTTATCGTGAAAACCACCGCGCTCGAAACAACTCTGTGGCGATGGATCTGTTCAGCGGCTTCTACAAAAACACTATGGTCTGCCCGGACTGTGAAAAAGTCAGCATAACCTTCGACCCCTACAGCCAGCTCACCCTGCAATTGCCCATCGAGCAGACTTGGACGCACACCATCACATACGTGCCGCTCCGTGGAAAGCCATATCAGCTTGAGATTGACATTGACAAGAATGCCACCATCAAAACGCTGAAGGAGTTTGTTGGCAGGCGTGGCGGCGGCGTTCCAGCGAGCCGCATAATGGCATCTGAGCTCTACAGCCACAAGTTCTACCGCCACCTGGATGATGCCCTCACCGTGTCCGAGTCGAATATCGGAGCTCGAGACGAGATATATTTCTATGAACTCGACATAGCACCAAGCAACTGGCCTGCTCCAAAGAAGAAGGGATCGAAATATAAGACGTTGCTTTCTCAGTCTTCTGACGAGGACATTCCAGACTCTGCTTCACCGCTTCATGATCGCATCCTTGTCCCTATTTTCCATCGCAGCCCAAGTGTATCCGCGTACAGATCGACCAGTACCGGTATGGCGCTTTGGCCTAGTTTTATCGTCCTCACACGAGACGAAGCAAGGGACTATGACGCGATTTTGAGAAAGGTGTTGGCAAGGGTTGCACAGATGACTACGCGAAAGATACTAAGTGAGCTTAGTGGATCAGATCAGTCGCAATCTGGGTCTGATGTTGTGCTAACAACCGAAGAAGATGCTTCGCCGAACGACCCTCAGGTCAAGGACGACTCCGTGGAGGGTGAAGATATGGTTGAGGTGACAATGACAGACGCTAAAGACACGCCTACAGCGCAAGCCGACGACGCCCACCAGATCCCAGAAGTGCTACGTCCGGGCAGCTACATCCACCCCGAGTTTAGGTATGTTAGGCAATCTTGAAGGAGGCGGATAGTTGGTGACTGATACACGACAGGCAATTGTTTGAAATGAAGCACACTAGGAAAAGCACAGAGATTGTGACCACCGGTTGGAGCACACTAGATCACAACCGTACATGTGAGCCCATTTCGAAGCGTATCCGTGTACCCTCATCCCGAGAGGAGTCTGTCCAGTCGTCTGCCGGTGGAAGTGAGCCTACATCCAGCGATGAAGACGAAGACGCTTCGCAGTCAACGGTTGTTGATGCTGAGGCTGCTGCTGAAACGACAAACGTCAGCAGCGACGAAGAAATGCAATCAGTCGAGCCGGAACCAACCGAATCTGCGCGGTCAGGCCGTCAGAACAAGAAGAAAAGCAAGAAGGCGCGGAAGCACGAGCGAAAACTCGAGCGAAAGAACAAGAACAACAAGAACTTCAAGAATCGGAAAGGTGGCAGGATACCCGAACAGCCAAACTATCCGGATGATCCAGACGATGAGACTGACGACCGATTGATCCGCATGGGTGAGGGTATTGTGCTTGACTGGACTTCAGATGCCATCGATGCCTTGTTTGGGGGTACTTCGGAAGACGATCCTCGGGGCGCCGACGTCATCAAGTCTATTGAGGTGCTTGACGACCCTGAGATTCGAGAGAAGAAGGCAAAGCGTGCAGCTCGTAGGAAGAACGGCATCAATTTGGACGAATGCTTCACTGAATCGTCAAAGAGCGAAGTGCTTTCGGAGGACAACGCTTGGTATTGCAGCCGGTGCAAAGAGCTGCGCCGTGCAACAAAGACACTGGAGATTTGGACGGTACCTGACATACTCATCATACACCTTAAACGCTTTAGCGGCCACCGAACCTTCCGAGACAAGATTGAAGATTTGGTCGACTTTCCCGTCGAGGGCTTGGATCTTTCGGGTAAAGTTGGTTTCCCAGAAGGAAAGGACCTTACCTACGACCTGTTCGCTGTCGACAATCATTACGGTGGCCTTGGAGGGGGCCACTACACAGCCACTGCTCAAAATTTCTTCGACAAGCAGTGGTACGACTACAATGGTAAGCAGCCCTCTCTTCTCCCCAAGGCATTCAAGACTCAATAGACGTCTGCGAATTCTTCCTCACAGAAAGCTAACTTTTCCAGACTCTATCGTCTCCCGTTGTGAGTCTGGTCGAAAGGCCGTCTCGAGAGCCGCATACCTGCTCTTTTACCGCCGCCGCTCGCCTGTCCCTTTAGGCCCTCCAGAGCTTCAGAAGGTTGTGACCATCGACGCCAGCAATCCCGACTCTGATGACGAAAACAACACGGACGCAGATGATCAACAAGCCCGTTCCCGGTCACCGGCGGGAAACGGCTTGCGCCTCGGCGATTCGTCCCGCAATGGGTCGTCGAGCGCTGGCGCAGTCGGAGCGGGAGCCGCAGTCCTGCGCGGGGATGGTTATCAGCGTTCAGCAGCAGGGAACCGTCAAAAGAACGGAGCCGCAGCCGTGAACCTGAGTGATGAAGATGACGACCTGCCCCCATATGCTGATGAAGACGAAGGCTTCGTCGAAGATCCTTACAACAACAACCCTTGGGCTGCTGAGAACGACCAGCCAATGTGGAGCTTCAACGCACTTGGCGAGAATACAATTCGCAACGACAATGACTCCGATACTGGTGGCGTGGCGTCTGACACTGGCGCGGCGTCAACGGGCGATGGGATGGACTTGAGCGATAGACTCTTGGAAGACTTTGGCGACGATGAACCGATCAAGGGAGGATGGGGTGGCGTTGCAACGCCCGTCACGCAGCAGGAAGACGAGGTTGCCGAGATTAGGCTTGTTGGGGAGTAAGGGTTTGAAAGGGATGCATCATTTGGAACTTTAGAAATTAGATGAAGCATGATTGACGAAGGGAGGATGATGATGTTGATGATCATGATCATGATGGAAGGGGGTTAAGATGGGGGAGGCACTCGACACAACGAGGCGTTGTTGTTATTTTTTTGCATAGCATCCGTAGGCGCGGGTTTGACGTATTCATCGAGCATGCATTGTTCCCTCGATACTTGGTTTTTTTTTTCTTTTCCCTCCGCTGTTTGTGAAAGCGCATGTGATAATACAACACTGCAAAAAGAGTCTACCTCCTTTTCCATCACCACCACCACCGCTGTTAACCCCATGGAGATGGATTTTTTTTCTTTCGTAAGTCTACACGCATAAATAAACCTTGACGAGACTAAAAGCCCCGACTTTTCCATGTACCTACCTATGCTATGACTAGTTTCTCTCTCTCTCTCTCTCTCTCTCTCTTTTTGTGCATCAACGAGAATACTAACCCCCATTTTCTTCGCAACTCGGTTAATTCAATGTACCGCTCGATAAACCGAGTATCAAGAACATACATCTAATTGTGACTTGGCAGGACTTGGTAAAGAAATTAAGAAAAAAAAAACTGAGGAAGAGATAGGCAGGGGAGGGGAAGATATGATGGTGCTTTTCCATGTTCTTATGTCGTTGATTGTTTTTCTCTGGTTGTTGGCGTTGTTGTTTAGTCCTCCTCCTCCTCCTCCTCCTCCTCCTCCTCCTCCTCCTCCTCCTCCTGCTGCTGCTGCTGCTGCTGCTTGACCAAACGTACTCGTGTTTGCAAAACTGCTTGGCCACTATGAAAACAATGTAGATGATGCATTTGTGTGTAACAAGAAAAAGAAGGTAAGTGCACGCGCTTAGTAGATAGGAGATGCTACATGTATAAGCCTGACTGCCTACTTTTTCCGAAACACGTGCTCGATGTGAGAGAGTGGGTTGGGATGCTCGTTCTGTACGCCAGTGTGATTAAGGAGTGGCTGGAAGAGCGAGGGTGGGTATGTTGTGTCCACGTCTGAGGTCGGTGTATCATGGATGTCTGTCGTATCTTTTGCTTTGTCCACCTAGCATGCATGCATCCAGATCGTTTCTGATCCGCATCCTGTGCGGTGTGGCCGAGAAAGAGGTTGGACCATATGAACGGGTAGAAGGCTTGAGGAGCGAAGGAGAGGCCATGTACATGCCTCATAAAATAGTTACAGGTATGCGGGACTTGAGTGTAGAGGTGACAAGAGAAGACGGGTTTACACATGAGCGAGACACCCTTTTTCTCTTCACTCGCCAGCCCGCAGGTCTTCTGTGCCCTGGGATTTCCTTCCTGCGGCACAAAAGCGCCTCGCGCAATGTGCATCAGTGCAATGTGCATAGTGTGCGTGTTCGACTCCATGTCGTTCGACTTCTTGCTTGGTCAGCATTTTCCCGTCGTTACAGATTTCGCAGCTGGAGTTTACGACGGCGTCGAGGACTTTCTGCATGTCGGTTGGGTGGGGTTTTGCGCAGGGGTCGTGCCAGCGGAGTCGGGTAGTGGGTGGGATGAAGAAGTCGGTTATTGAGCCGGATGAGGAAGAAGAGGAAGGGGATTCAGGGTGTGAAGCAACTGGCGTTGTGATACTGCTGTTGGGATTGAACTGGAACGGCGCGCGTATTGAAGGAGAAGGGGCGACTGTGGCACTCGAGGCTGGGGAGCTTTCGTCAACAGAAACGATGGAACTATCGTGCGCTGTATGCTCATGTGAAGCTGACTCGGGCATCGTGTTTGGTGGTGAAGGCCGCATGTGCAGTAACGCGACAACGAAGTCTGGGTCAAACTGCACGGTAGAGATGCCTGCGCTTTGGCGCATTGCAGCAATCTGAATAACTTCGTCCCTCTCTTCAGCATCCAGCAGTCGTGTTCTTGCTTGCCGAGCCATCGTGTCGAGGAAAAACTTGCTGACTACGGTGAAGTATGCTTTGTGAACGGCACATCGAACATGCTTTGGTACCATGCGTCGCAGGCAGAGCGCAAAATCGCCTGTCAGCTGTGAGCAGGAAATAACACGCTCGTGGGTCTGCGTCGATGATATAGGGAAAAAGTCCCGAGGCCCCTGATACGAAGTACTATCAAGGACTCGAAGACATCTTCCAGGAATCTTGGCGACCAGAGCAGACATGACTTCAGATAGCAGCGGCTCGTCGAACGTTTCGGCCGCAAGAATATACGGCTGGACGCCATCGGGGTCTTGGGCCTCCGGGTCTGCGCCACCGTCCAGAAGAGTCTGGAGACGCGCAACCAGATCGACAGCGGGACAGTCCGTAATGCACTTGCGCAATGGACTGACCATATCGTTGTCTGTGCGGTTTGGACTTACGCCTTTCGCAAGCAACACTTGTATATCCCGTAGCGTATCAGTGGCATGTCGTTTTGCATCCGGGCAACTACCAATGATTTCATGGAGGAGGGCCATTCCATTATCGCTGGTTGATGGGAGAAATTTGTCGATAACCGTTCTAGCTAGAGTTGGCGTTGAGTGCCAAAGAGCCTGATGTAAGAACGTCTCTCTGGATGGTGACCGGCAAGGGACTCCCTGAAAGGGTAGTTGAAGATTAGCGCCTTTGCTAAGAAACATGGAGAAGCAGTCGAGCTCCTCTTGCGAGATATCCAAAGCCCAATAAGGGCGAGTCTTCCACGGTTGCAGGAATGCGTCAAGTGCCGAGTGTGTCGTGGAATCTTCAGATGTGCTATGAATGCTCGCCTCTGCAATGAGTAACTGTTTGAGAATGTCGTGACAGCGTGTGCGGTACGATGTATTAGAGTAGTTTTCTACTCTACGTGCCAGACATAGCTGTAATGGAGAGTTTACGCACGGCTGAGCAAGTGGGGGGTCTACATCCTCTACATTGGCGCCTCGACTCAAAAGAATGCGAACGACTTCTGGATGCATCCAAAATACAGCCTGTCGAAGCGGCGTCCACTTGGAGTCGGGAAGACCGTTGACAGCCGAGCGGCCCGGTTGAAGTAGCGCTTGAACAGTATGTACCCGTCCGTTCTTGATGGCGTTGTGCAAAGCCAAGTCTGAGCCGAGTGGATGCTTGGAGCCTTTTGCACCATACGTGAGTAAGAGCCAAATGATTGGCCCACAAGGCATTCCGCACGCGATATCGAACAGGGTCTGTTCAGGATGCTGCAAGATGACCATTTGGCTGAGTGCGGGATGACGGAAGAGGCCGCTATTGGGCTCAAATAAGAGCGAGCCAATGGGGTCGTTGATGTGGTCGACATTGTTGATAACGAGTCTCTGGAGCCTCTCGAGGTCGTTGTCGAGGACTGCTTCGACCATGTCC
Source organism: Curvularia sp. IFB-Z10 (assembly GCA_002161795.1). NCBI lineage: Eukaryota > Fungi > Ascomycota > Dothideomycetes > Pleosporales > Pleosporaceae > Curvularia > Curvularia sp. IFB-Z10. Next base: position 1,556,620 of record JPSZ01000010.1, read on the forward strand.
AATACTGTATCCGATGGCCGAGTCGAATCTGCAAGCCACATCTGGGTGGATGTCCGGAGGCTGTGACGCCGTGAGTGTATCTGATTCTGATTCCCTGACAACAATCCGGATGGATCTTGCTCTTGAGGCCCCATGAACGTCAGCTCCGCAATACCGCCTACTTCATCCGCCCCCAGACTCGGCAAAGCAGCACCAATCTGCCACTCCTCAGTCTCCCCGGCACGCTCCTTTGGCGAACCATTGATCTCCGCAGGCTCCACTACCTCAGCCGATTCCTCCTCACGTCCAAGCTCATCTACTACTGGAGCACTCTTACTCTCCCGCCTCTTGTGCCGCCTCTCCCCAGCACCACGGCGCGGACGATGTCTCATCAGCCCCCATTCCTTCAATTTCATACGATACGCTCGCGTCCTAGACTCTCCGCATCAGCAAGGATACTCAACCCCAGCATCCACCACTCCATACAAATGACCACTTACGAAGCGCGAAACCTGTACTTCCGCTCCATCATCTCCTTGACCTCTTCGAGCGTTTTCTTCTGCGAAAAAGAAAGCTCCTTGATTTCATCTTGCACGAGATCCCAATCTTTCGTCATATCGGCAAGATATATATAGGTGTGTAGTTGTCTGTGGGTGCAAGTCTTGACAAGGGTAATGCGCAACTTATTTCTTGCACATATTCAAGCTTTAAAGCAGAAGACGGTGGCGATAAACGTAGTATGTGCAAATTACGCAGTGAGCGCAAAAAAGGTGAAGAAGATGCACAGAAAAAAACAGGGTGTACAGTGTATTATAAGATGCAAAAGAAAAGATAATGGTGAGGAAGGATACTAATTTGTGCGATTCTGGGGCTATGTATAGAAGTTGCACAACAAGCAGCGTGAAGCGGTGTGTGTGCAAAAGTGAGGAGCAGGGGGTGCTGTTCCCAAAGTGCAATTCTAGGGCTAGTGTACTTTTCGCCTAGTGCCCTCTAGAATTACACAGCCCAGTCCAGCCTAGCTCGGGCCGAATGGAGAACGTAAGAATGATGGATGTGCTGGAGTTAGTTTCCAGTGCGAAGCTTAAACTGGAAGGTAGATTCTGCAAGGACGTTGATCTTCTCTACTCAAAGAATCATATTCGTATACATGCAACATGAAAGTATCTCATGTATCACAACGCTAAATAACAATAACACTGAAAAAAAGACACTCATAACAGCTTCATCGGCCACCAATCTGGCCCTTAGGGACAGGCCTAACCCACAAGAAGACGCAGTTCAGCGCGATAATCATAACACCGATGATCCAGAAGACTTGAGCGTAGTTGGTCTTATGATAACGGAAGATGATGGCGAAGATGATGCCACCAAAGTTGCCAGTTGCACCAACGATACCTGACAGAACGCCTTCGAATACTGTTAGTTGCTGACGCGTGAGATAAATCAAGAGGTTGAAACTCACCATTGGCATGAGGGTGGACATGCGGTACCAAAGCAAAGTTGGCGCCGTTGCCAGCTTCAAGGAAGATGGCCATGACAGCAATAAGACCAATCATCTCATCCAGGTGCTTGGGGTCAACCTTGCCAATCACGACGCAAAGTACCCCAGACATGACGCCGACGAAGTGAATCAAAAACTTCTTAGCCCATAGGCTGTGGCCAGTGACTTTGTAGATGTAGTCGGCGGCCACGCCACCAAGAGGGCGCGTTACAATGTTCAAAAGACCAAACATGGCAGCCCATCGACCGGATTGTGTCTGGCCCAGGTAGGGGAAATTCTTAAGGTAGTAGGCGCCGAGGACTGAGTTGATAGCTAGTTCTCCGCCAAAGGAGCAGAAATAGCCTGCACAAAGCGATGCAGTTTGGAGAGAGAAGAAAACTTTCATGACTTCCTTGAAGCTGGGCTTGACAATGACTTCGTGTTGGACTTCATCAATGGTTTGGAGATCTCCATGGCCAGTCTCGACATCCGTAGGGGACTCTGGGCGCTTTTTCTCATCGCTCGAAGTGATGGAACTAGCAGCCGTGGGCTTGTCGTTTATAGCACCAGCTGTAGGCACGACTGATGAGTGTGTGTGTGCGTGGTTGTTGGACACGACTGTCACGCCACGTTCGGACCATTTTCCAGTAGGAGTGTCGTCAGACAAGAGCAGTAGACCAATAGCGCAAGCGGTGATCATGATAAAGGGAACGATAAAGGAGACCCGCCAGGCGACATGCGAGGACAGGCCTTGGTCTTTCTTGAGAGAATCATAGATGGCCGGCATGACGAAACTAACAAGGTTAGTAGAGGTTATGATGCACAACATAAGATGGACTTACTATGTGATGCCACCACCAGAATTGCCCCAACCACCGACCAAGGCGTTGGCTGTTCCGACGACATTCTTATCGAAGAAGCCGGTACTCCAGACTTGGCAGGGGACAAAAGTACCGCCAAGGATACCGACGAAGAAGCGGATAAAGTACAGGCCTGTGGCAGTAGTTGCTGTACCAGCAAGGGCAGTAGGAATCGCGCCAGCAAACAACAGCGCGGCGAAAGTCTTGCGAGGTCCAATGTGATCGCACATGGGTCCCGCAATGAAGCGGACCAATAGTGTGGCACACAGCGCAATAATGTTGGAGTTTGCAATCTGGTCTTGAGAAAGGTGCATATCCGCCTTGATACTTTTACTCAGCTGTGGAGGTGTTAGCCAACAATATGATTTGTGCAACAAGGGAGCAGGGCAGCCCATACCAGAGGCGGAAACGCGTACCTGATTATCGTGAGTATACTGTGGGGCAAGCGGTCCACTTGTGGAGAAAGCACTTACCATGACCAGAATGCGATGAAGAACCCGAGGTAGGAGAAGAAGAAGACCCGCCCATACTTGTTGACAGGATTGAGTACAGGGATCGACCTAGCCTTCTGGTTGTAAGGGTTAATCTCTGGTGCGGCCCAGAGGAGGTTGATAGCAAAAGGCATGGTGAGGATCTGAGTGGATGCTGACGCTTGCCGATGAGGATGACCACAAATGGCAGTCCAAAAGCTATATAGATAATCCAACAGAACCTTCAATTGTGACAATTCCGCGGTGAATACCAGTGACGCACCTACCCGGGCCACCACAAGCCCGTGGCGCAACGATGCTTCCCCAGACCAAATAAGATCAGACTTCTCCGATACCTAGATAAGGTAATCCTTGTGGGTCGTCGTTATCAGCACTGTCAGTAAATAGCAACTGTAAGTGAAGGCGCTCCGAATAATGTACGCTAGAACGCGTAGCGAGGGTGTGTACGATGCCTCCGATCAGCGCTCCGACGTCGATTTGGGACCCACATAGCCCTTCTACGAATTATGGTTCATCATAGTCGGGCACAAATATGTCAAGAATGGTAGATTGTTATGTGAGGAGTTCTGTTTTGCTGCGGCTGATCATTGACGCGGGATGGTGGGGGACGGCAAAGGCGTCGTCCTTATCTCTTGGCGGTACCCAGGCGAGAGTCCAGGCTAGCGCCCAACATGGGTCCTTATCACAACGTGTAGAGATAATATCAATTGCTGCTTTTCCGCGGTCATCTGTTTTCGACAGGGTGCTTTCGTTCTGTACAGGTATCTCCAACTCTTTTTTCGTCTGCCGTTCCTAGCGATTCCAGAGTTTCTGAGCTGTGGCGTGGATAAGAATTCTAATCTCGCTCACACCACAGAGCAACTTGAGATATCGGTCAAGCCACTACTCGTGAGATCGAGATTAGTTTTGAATTGGAGATGGCGCGAGGTGGCTGATATGGAGTGCAGATGTTGCGGTTGTCGAGTGCGCGTAAATGAAGATCTGTCATGATAAGCAACGCAGGCTGATTCACCCGGAAACACGACCGAACAGCTGTTGGCTCACTGTTGCACAACTCTTGCGACCCTATGCTCGATTTCGACAAGGATTCTCCTTTGAAGATCTGTTCCTCAATCAGAGCCTGTCGCTTACGACGCGGATATGGGCCAGTCAGCAATGGAATCAGTGCCTTATCTCGCATGACAGCAGTTTCGCTCCGCTACAATTCCGTACGCATAATGGGCGGGTTGAGCACCATTGAAGAACCTAGGATGTATATCATGACCAGCACGCCCAGAAGTCTAGGCAACGTCATTGTGATTCGTGTCTCCTTGTCCTTCACCACGCCTAGTTTCGAAGAACTTTGGGAGAGGCTCTCAGGCCGCCAGAAAAGCAGGACTCGCCTCCCTGACGCACGTCTGAGAATTGGTAGAACTTGACATCATCTCGGTGCTGACGTATGAGAGAGAGCTGCCGTTATCGTATATGGGAGCAATACTATCGGAACAGCGGACGAACGTGCGAAAAGGTATAGCGAGTACTTGAAATCAAGTATCTCCGGTGATGAAGAGATTGTAGTGAGTGTGGGTCTTTTTGAGACTGGAGCTGATTTTGTTGAACAGCCGCGGAGATGTTGGATTGTTTCAGGCTCGATGTATTTTTGCTAGAGTAGATGCGCTGCCTCATGGCTGTGACTTGATAAGGAACTCGCAAATACTTTTACAGGAGGGTTTCGAGAGGATCTTATCAGTGAGCAGCACTACTCACCCACTTCACTGAATGCTTGCGCAATCGAACCCTCTCCAGCGTTCTCTTGCCCTGAGCACACCTAAGCCGTATACCACGGCGCCACACACAACCAGGACATGCATGATCTGGTGGCTACTGCCCACAACATCGTAGCGTTTTGGATACCATCTTTCAGGAACCCTGCATGCATACGTTATCGCTCCTGTAAAGTGACAAATACCAAGTGCGAGATAGTAGGAAAGACTCATTCTCTGGTCCATTTTTTGCCATCCGAACAAGTATACACCTTGAACAATGGGCAGGAAAGACGAGAGGCCGAGGAGGATGTAAGTGGCTGTCCGAAACCCTTTGGAAGCTGTGCCTGTGAAAGCAGGGTGTAGAGTGGTGATTGCACATGCGAGGCCTGCGCCGGTAGCAAAGATGCTGTGAGCCTTGCGCAAGTCAGGTTCGCAGCGAAAGCCAAAATGGGTGCTGGCCAGGGTGGTGCCCCAGAGAGGCATCACGATGCCGAGGTAGTCGAATCGACTTGTCCATATGCGAGTGGCTGGGCTGTGGTCCAGAAAGATGTGGTAACTGCTTTTGTGTCAGTTTGCTGTCCTTTGTCCTTTGTGAGTAGAAGTTGCATAAAGGAAAAGAAACAAAACGCCACCTACACAAATGAAAAGAAAAAGCACGCAATGACCGAGATGAAGTAAATCAGGACAGCCAGCTCATCCTGTTCCTCAACAAGCAATCTTTTGACATATAACCCCGACGCACCTATCGCATACAAGAAGCCTATTGTGCCTAGTATATGCGACCAGATATTCACCGTCTCATTGTGAATACGGAACACGCTCTTGAGCGAGCGACGATAAGAAAAGGTTGCTCGCCTAGTAGTTTTGGTCAATCCCTTGTCGTATTCAAATAGGCGAGTCAGGTGAAGAAGATGAGCTTACCGGTGGTTCGTAAGTATGAACTCGTTATCCTGCTGCCAATGCACTATGGTAAGTAAACGGTTAGTTGATGACATGTTGCCAGCCAAGGAGTACAGCAAAGAGGCCCTTACACAAGTCATCCCACTCGAGTAACTCTTCATCGTCTACTGGCTGATGATGAAGAAGATGATGATGATGATGGTGTTCTCCATATGTCTTCTTGCTAAGCTGGTGCTGGGCTGTTGATGTCGCGCCGGCACACCCATACCCATGGTTCTTTCCCTCCATCAGCTCCCCCGCATCCTGTTTAGCGCCTTGGCGAGCGCCTGATGTCATGCTTTCTTCTCCAGATCTAAATCTCGACGGTACGGCTCGGTGGTAAGATCCAATGGGACAATGGGCACTGGCTTCCAAATTTAGGCAATCTGTAGAATATAAAGACAACATACCAAGCATCGTCTTGCCGTCTTCATCGGCACTCTTACTTATTCCGTCTCCCGGTGGGTCACAAAAAACGTTTGTGATGCGCCAACATGACGCAGCTTCTAAGTCCGCGGACGTACATAGTAGCATCGCCGTTTCTTCCAAACCCGTCAGGCTTGCTTTTGCAGTGTTCGTCCGCTACAGAACATGGTAGCTGGATTGAGTTGGTGCCAGATAGAACGAGGGCTTGACGTCAGTATCTGATCAAAGGCGCGTCGTCGATGTACTACCATTCTACCCAAACTTTGATATGAGCCTCATTCTTTTTTTTTCCGGCTCTTCTGTGGACCTCTGTGACGATTACTGTGGAGTCGATGCATGACAAGAGATTGTCCTTGGCTGTCGATGGTGATTTTTAGAGGCCACGTCACGTCAAAATGGAACTGGTAGTAGCATTCATGTAGTCGGCTTGCGCCTTGCATTGCTCATAGTCCCATGTTTTCAGTTTGCGCCAAGTATGCAACAGCCTTATCCCAATGGCCTTCCATATCACACCACCAGAGAGCAACAGGGAAACAACACACTTTAGGCTAATCAAGGCAGTATCGGTTGATCCAAGCAACATCATGTCCAATGACTGGCAAACATAGCAATAGTAAAAGGAAACCGGCAGATCAGAAAGGATTATTCTTGCACAACGGCATTGCGCGTAGGTCGAGACATTGAAGGTCATGAAGAAAAGGGTTTAATCAGGTACGATGGCGGCGGACTTTCGACGGGTACGCTGACCAGGAATTGCCGTGCGCAGATCACTGGTTGGAGGAATAGGCAGAATGGTATTGTCTCTCGAGCTGACGGCTTCGTATGCTCAGAAGTCGGGGAACAGGTGTCCGTGGCTATTCGGACACGTCAGAATATGATCTACAGTGTAAGGTGGACTCTGCACGCACGGGTCATCTCCTGCCTGACCGTATGCTTCCGTTTCCTCCGGATACTTATCGAATTGACTGGCATCACCAACGCCCGCTCGCACGGGTGGGACGTATGGCGCGTCAATGTCCTTCTTTTGTAACCGATCCCAAGTCACCTCGGCGAACCAAGGGTGGTTCATAACGTCTTTGCTGCCGCCGTGCAAGTTGCCCAACCGCTTGGTGAGATCGGGCGTGATGAGCTTCTGCAGGAGGTCGTGTGCGTCGGGGTGAATGTAGGGCGGATACTTGACTCTCGACTTGAGAATGTTTTCGTAGATCTTCATGGGTGAACCTCCGTCCCAGAAGGGTGTGAAGCCGCACAGCATCTCGAAGATGAGGATGCCAAGTGACCACCTGCCGCTGTTAGTAAGATGCCACAAGACACAGCGCTTACGACTCACCAGTCCACAGACTTGTTGTAGCCTTTGGATGCGACAACTTCAGGCGCCAGGTAGTCGGGCGTACCACACAGGGTCCATGTGATGTCGGGCACCTCCTTGGCGAAACCAAAATCCGTAATTTTCAGGTGTCCGTGGCGGTCTAGCAGCAGATTCTCCGGCTTCAGGTCGCGGTAAATGATGTTGTGGGAGTGCAGGTAGTCCAGTGCGAGCGTGACCTCGGCGGCGTAGAACTTTGCGACGGGGTTGGGGAAGCGCTGTAGAAATTAGTCTACTTGATGCCCAAAATCACAATGGGGAGAGCGGGCATGGGGAAAAGAAGAAGAAGAAAAATAAGTACCTGGGACTTTCGCAACAGACTGAACAACTCGCCTCCTTCAACAAAATCCATGACCATGTAAAGGTTTTTGGAGTCCTGAAAGGTGCCCCACAAGGTGATCAAGAAGGGATGCTTGACCTGCTGCAGCATGCGGCGCTCGTCGTTGGTGTGCTCGACCTGCTTCATCTTGACCACCTGGGCCTTTTTCAGCACCTTGATGGCATAGAAGCGCTGGTTATGCTTGGATTGGACGAGGTGGACGCGCCCGAAGCTGCCCGTGCCGAGGGTCCGCTGGATCGTGAAGTCGGTCAGCGAGTACTTGCCTTTTGTGACACGGGCCTGATTGAGTGGCTGTGTCTGGAACTGGACGGCGCCATTCTTAGCGGATGACTGGTGCGACGACGTGTTGTTGGGGTGTATCAGGTTCTGTATGCTGGGCGAGTTGCGTGAGTGCTGCTGGGTGGTAGACTGCGGGCTGGCGGCACCATACTGCGGCTGCTGCTGCTGCTGCTGCTGCTGGTCTGCGTGGGCGGAGTTCATCGAGTCAGCTGGCTTGGTAGAGGCGGTTTGCGCGGCCGAGGCCGTGGTGGTGGTGGTCGCGTCGTTGGAGTGGCTGTGGCTGTGGCTATTGTTGTTGTTGTGGGTGGAGGTGGTGGTGGTGTTGGAGTCGTTGGTCTTTGTCTTGTGTAGGTGAAAAGAGCCCGACTTGCGCGAGCCGGTGGGCGTGACGGGCGATGGCGTGTCCTTGGTGGGCGAGGCGGGCGAATCGAAGTCTCGGGAGCCGTTCGAGTCCTTTGTGCGCTTCTTCTTGAGGAAGCCCAGGGTAGGCATTGGAGGGGCAGATGGAGAGATGCAGCGGCGCTGCCCTGCCTGTACCTTGACGCAGTCTCGGGGCGATCTTAGCAGCAAACTCTACGCAGCACAGGCGCGAGATGGGCGGGGAGACGATGGGCGATCTGGCGCGGCGGGGGCGGCAACGGAGCAGCAATTGATGCGTTCAGCAACGTCTAGTGGCAGAGGGCGCGTGCATAGGCGATGAACGGATGGATGGATGATGGATGGATGTGTGGGTGGGTGGATGGATGGACGGGACGATGAGGTGGTCAGGTCGAGTTTGCGGCGTGGTCGAGCTTGGGGCTTCGCTAGTGGATGGTGAGGGGGAGGAGGTTGGCTGGCCGCTGCCCGTGTCGTGGAGGAGATGAGATGAGATGAGGCTCACTCGGCGGGGAAGAAGCTGCTTGCCGTCGCCCATCCCTTCACCATCACCATCACCACCACCACAATCACAACCACAACCACCAGCGCATCCGCTCTGTTTCACACACGCAGCGCCATGTTCTGCTTGTCTGTGGAGCCAGCTGCCCCTTTGATAGCGGCGTCTTGTACTCGATCAGCTACACATCTACAGTACGGTACTGCACAGCACTGCTCATCACAGCACTCCACTACACTGCACTACAACAGAAACCTCCGTCCATGCGTCTCCTCTCGTGCCTGTACATAAGCAGCGACGCCGGAACCCGTCGCTTGTTGCGTCATGCGTTCCAGCATCGAGGAACATGGCTCCCGCATCCTAGTCGTGACCATCGTACATATACCGGTATTTACCCAGCCCAGCCCAGCCTTGCCCCATGCTGCCCACACTTTGGTCCCGATCCATGCAACGCCTAACCAGCCTGTCCGCAAGCCACCCAGCCACTCATCACCAAGCCTAACGCCGCCCCATGTATACGTACAAACCACAAAAACAAGCAATCAGTGATATAAAAAAAAAAGAAAAAAAACCACACAAGAAACAAGAACTCCCGCCTTATACAGGCCTGTTCCCAAAACCCTAGATGCAGACGTGACTTCGTACCAAAAAAGAAATGTTTTGCTCGTCTCAAAGCTCGCCAGCTACCTGGTCTCTTTCAGCCGCCCCACCAGACACGCTGACTGGCTGATACGTCTCAAGGTCCAGCCCGCACACTTCCATGCGCCGTTGTCGGAACCGTTCATACAGCCTGCTCCACGCCTCTTGCGCTTCTTCGTTCTGCGGTCGCAGTCGCGCCCGCTCGGCAAACGGCACGTCGTACTCGGGCCCCGGTATTTCTGGGTCCGACAGTCGTACAAATGTCGTCGCTTGCTCAAACGCCGTCGCGTTGAAGCCGTCGTCTGCATTGCGCAGATTCTGCGATTCGTACACGACATTGCCCATCGACAGCGACCACTCCGACATGAGCGAGTCGGGCACCGTGAACGTCTTGCGGAACATGTCGAGATCCGACGCTGGCTTGGATGCGCGCAATGCCCGGAGTTGGCTGTAGCTTTGTTGCGACGGATGTATCATGAGCAGCGATGTCGACATGTCGGTCCGCTCTGGCGTCGCGGGGTATGCCGCCATAGGCTCCGACTTGGAAAAAGCAAGCAACGAGTCGAGTGCAGACGCATCCAGCAGCACGCCTGGTCCCTGGAGGTACAGCAGGCGCTCGTAGTCTACGAGTGAGTACAAGCTAGCCAACGAGTACGACGAAGGCAGCGTGTCTGTAACCATCAGCGACTGGCAACGAACGGCTGTTGTCAACTGGCTCACCATCTGCGCCTTCCACGATAGGCTTCATGGGTATCAGTGTCACTCCATACCGTCTTGCTGCTGTCCTCAACAGCCTCCGTGTCGTCGTCATCTCAGGGCTGTACTTGTCGTCCTCGGCTTCTGCCAGCCATGGCTTCGGGAACATCAATATTCTTCTAGCGGGGCTCTTCATCCTGTGCAGGTCCGAGAGCAGCATGACAGCACTGCACAGCTCCACATGCTCGCGCACAACCTGCACATAGCCCAGCCTGCTCCAGTCCATAGTCAGGCCTGCAATGTACTGCGCATATGTGTCGTCCACCTCTGGGCGGCTACCCATGGGGCGTGCCCATTTTGCGTCCAATGTCGGTGGCTCTATTGGCTTTGGCGGGGGTAATGGCTTGGGTAATCGTGGTTTAATGGCGGCCTGGAGCGAGTGTACGTAGCGTTGCTGCAATACCCAGCCCGACAGGAAGAGGGCGAGTGTGAAGAAGAAGACTGAATGCGCCTGTTAGCGGAGCGACATGACATGTGACGATGGTCTGGCGCACCAATGGTTACGGACAAGAGGATAGAAACCTGGCCCGAAGTGAGAAGTAGGCGGCCCATGACGAGGACCAGATGCAGAATAGGAGGGGTATTCAGAAGGGTGTTGGCGGTGAACAGAGGAGTGCACTGCAGTGACGTGCGGTGAAGATCTAGACGGCCTGGCATTCGCAGGGCTGCATGTTGCGCACTGTTGAGGGGGCAACAATCGATAGCTAGCCACCAGAACGGCAAGTGCCCTGGCCGCCTCAAATTATGCCAACCATGCGCCGCAACTTCACCTCCACCATCCACCAGCGTAGTACCACTGCGCGCCCAATCCTGCTTGATCACTTGAGTCGCCGTGTCTGAGATACACATATACTGTCCAGGCCGCTTGCACCCTGCACATGTCGAAACCGCAATTTGATCGCGCCGACGCGAGCGCGCTCCTCGACGACCGAGGATACCGTGGTGCCCTCATCCGTGGCCAGAACCCGGCGCTCCTCTTCGAAAAGGGCGTACGTGAGCGCATCACCGAGTCATACTACTGGAAGGAACAATGCTTCGGTCTCAACGCGGCAACACTATGCGACCGCGCCGCAGACCTCAAGTTCATCGGCGGCACCACAGGTATCACAGGCAAACCGACGCCATTCCTGTGCCTGGCGTTCAAGATGCTCCAGCTTGTTCCGGAAAAGGGCATCGTACTCGAGTACCTGAACTTTCGGGACGACGAAGAGGACCATGATCAACAAGGCGAGGTCAACAATGAGAACGGCGACACAGTGACGGGCGACGATTCTGCCAAAGAAAAGCTAGACTTGAATGCCGCAGGAAAACTCGGTTGCTTCAAATACCTACGCTGTCTCGCTGCCTTTTACATCCGCCTTGCCTGGGAGCCAGTCGAAATCTATAAAACGCTGGAACCGCTACTCACCGACTATCGCAAGATCAAGCGCCGCCTCAAAGATACCTTTACCCTCACACACGTTGATCAGTTCATAGACGACCTCCTCACAAAAGACCGCATCTGCGCGACCAGCTTGTGGAAGTTGCCGTCGAGGGCGATTCTCGAGGATCTGGATATGCTGGACCCAAGAGAAAGTCCGCTGGGAGACGAGGTAGACGAGCTAGATGAGGACATGGACAGGAGGAGTGTTGGAAGTGAAAGAAGCTATAGGAGTCGAAGTTATGATAGCCGAAGCAGGAGTAGAAGCTACGAGAGCCGGAGTTGGAGCCGGAGTCGCAGTAGAAGCAGAAGCCATCACAGTCGGGATCGAGATAGAAGCCGCAGCCCAGGCGAGCGAAGCCGATCACGGCACAGCATACGAAGCCGGAGTCAAAGTCGCAATCGACATCACGACAACGACGAGTGACGAGGATCCCTCTAGCCTGTGAGCCCTTTTACTGTCCCAGTCGAGATTGAATATACGCTATATACCCATGAGTCCAAATCAAATACAAATCTTACTGCAGAAACATTTCCCATCCATCCTGTGCCAGCCCACATGTCTTGGTAGGGTGTTCGTCCAAAGAGAGTATAGTCATACACGTAACATCTCTGTCGTACTTTGCCTCTGCTACGCTATTTTAGTGATGACCTCGGGCCGTAGAGTTCATGTCAAACGCAACTTCTATCGACTGACCATCTGGTAATATAGCCAGTCCTACAGTCTTCCAGAGATGGCCAGGTTCTCAGGCGTCTAACGCACTTGGCGATGACCCGCGAGCTAACCGTTCGTAGAAGGTCCAACCGACTATGTATACAGAGGTGGGGAAGGGACCATCTACCGCGATACACTCATCTGAGTTTCATCCCGCCTCGGTTTAGCTTATTTGTAGCTGAGGAATAAAATAAATAGGATTGCCTCTTTTCAGTGCCGAGGGAGCTTTTTCGTAAATTGCACACTCTCATAACTTAGCAAGCATTATCCCCTAGGCAGGCAACCAGGGTCTACAGAAGATGGCGGGCACTAATGTAAGTCTCTACAAAAGCAATGTGAAATCGACTAATCAACATGTAGAAACCCGGAGAGACCTTAGCTAAGAAACCGGGTTTCGACATAGTGGAGGCCAGCATCGAGGACCACCGAGAGGCCCTCAACTCTGGGAAGATAAGCAGTGTAGATCTGGTAGTCGGCTACCTAAACCGCATTGCTCACTACGACACATGCAAAGGCCTTAATGCCTTTACTGTCTTCAATGACAATGTCCTTGAAGAAGCAGCAGCGTCTGACGCGCGACGAGCACGCGGCCTGAAGCCACGGCCACTAGAGGGCATACCGTACACAATCAAGGACAGCTACAAGGTTGCCGGGATGACTGCAACTGCCGGATCTCCCGCTCTCAAGGGTGTCATGTCGAGTGAGGATTCGGCCATTGCGAAGAAGCTGCGGGATGCGGGAGCCGTCCTGATTGGGAAGACAAACATGCCACCCATGGCCGCAGGCGGTATGCAGAGGGGACTCTATGGCCGTGCAGAATCGCCTTACAATTCAAGTTATCTTACTGGCGCCTTCTCGTCTGGGTCTTCGAATGGTGCAGGGACATCGATAGCATCAAGCATGGCGGTTTTTGGCATGGGCAGTGAGACAGTGAGCAGCGGACGCAGCCCAGCTTCCAATAATGCACTCATCTGCTATACGCCATCAAAGGGACTATTGAGTTGTCGAGGACTTTGGCCGCTGTATGTCACATGCGATGTACCCACGCCCTATGCGCGGTCGATTGAGGATATGCTGGACATCTTGAACGTCATTGCTACACTGGACGAAGATACCACAGGAGACTTTGTACGCGAGCAGACGCATGTGCAGATACCCAACCCACCTCAAATCGACTATACAACACTGCACCAGTCCCATGCGCTCAAAGGGAAGCGAATTGGAGTCCCAAAGATGTATGTTGGCCAAAAGGACTCGGATCCCTACGCGAAGCCAACCTACGTTTCGCCCGAGGTCATTGCACTATGGGAGACTACAGCCAAAACTCTGCAGGAACTTGGAGCCGAGGTTGTTTACACTGATTTTCCCCTCGTGACCAACTACGAAAACGACTCTGTATCGGGTGAAGCCAATAACGTGCGTGGTCGACCGGCGGACTGGAACCACCTGGAGCGAGGAATTCTCATTGCACAAGCCTGGGACACTTTTCTCGTGCAAAACAAAGACGCAAACATCAAGAGCCTAGCGGATATCAAAGACTCGGCCATGTTGTTCCCCAAGCCACCAGACTACAAGCCCGACAGATTTCTCGAGGTCAGGAACTGGATCGATTATGAGGGGCTGCCCAAACTTGTCCAAAAAGAGAGCATCCACCGTATCCCAGGCTTAGAGCAGGCGTTAAAGGCACTTGAGGCACAGCGAAAGCGCGACTTGGAGGACTGGATGGATGCCAATGGCCTTGACGTGATTGCGTTTCCAGCCCAAGGCGACGTCGGTCTTGCAGATTTGGAGTTCAATCTCGAGAGCACAACGCACAGCCTACGCAACGGCGTCAAGTACTCCAACGGCAACCGCGCCATCCGCCATCTCGGCGTGCCGACTGTCAGCGTCCCAATGGGCGTCATGAGTGAGAAGAAGATGCCTGTCAATCTCACTTTTGCAGGACCAGCGTACCAAGATACAAAGCTACTCGCATACGCATATGCTTTTGAACAGGCGACCAAGAAGCGCGTAGCTCCGCCCCTCACACCGGGACTGCCTACCGATGTCATCGCCCCTGCAGTGCGCTCTCCACCATCTGACGAGCCAGTCATATCAAACGTCAATCTAGACGTGGATTCGGACATGTCTTCTCACAGGCTTTCCATAACGCTTAGTGGCACACTGACCAAAGCATCGCCTCAGACTAGCATCCAGGTCTTCGTCGACGGTAAAGAGGTAGCCAGTAAAGTGACTGACGGGGCCGAGTGGAGCGTCGAACACAGCCATGTGCCCGAGAGACCGGACGTCCTAGGATGGGATCTGCAGCCTCTGCCGCACAAGGACGTTATGATTCTTGTAGTCGTGACGAGCAAGGGTGACGGCGAGCAAGCTGGAAAGAGGGAAGCCAGACTGCTGTGGGCGCCTATTAAGAAATAAAGTCTGGGGAAAGGTTGTAGAGGTCGGAATGTTCGAATCTGGTCTTTTCGGTTTTACTTTTCCCTTACTCAACCCTACTAGTTTGGTCCAGTACTGTTGTTCGAGTCTTTTCTTATCCTCATGGGGCGCGCAGTTTTCTCGTAGCAAGGTGACTAGGCAACAAGGATGTATCGTATCTTGCGTGATTGTTTAAACAAAAATGAAATATTTCTTCTTTCTGTGATTCTTTCCTCGTGCTTCCCCCGCATTTCCTGAGGGCGCAGTTAATACACATCTACCCCCGAAAACATGGTGTGAACTCATATCGCCCCGTATCCCATAAACAACATCCACGACGCAATCACCCTTTCCCCCAGCCCGAAGAACCGCGGAAAATCCGATTCAGCACTTTCCCCCCGGTGTAGAATGTCTTTTTCTGGTATCAGTAATGTTAACATCTAGCCACGCCTTCTTGCATCTGCGCGTGTAGATTAGGCAAACAGAAAAAAAAGCGTCTTTACTACGTCACTTTGCGCACTGGGTGGTTAGTATACGCATACGCATACGCATACGCATGTACATCCTGTGCTTCGAGGAAAATCAAAAGTGCGCGCGAGATCGCGGGTCGTTGTACCGCGAAACATGGGTGCTGGGAGACTTTGGGGTCGGGGAAAACGGTTGAAGACGAAAAAAAGGGGGAAGAAGAAGGGATGGAGTGAGGATGAGATGTGAGGGTGGGGTGGGAGAGCAACGGCATCGCACCTACCCATGTCTTTCGAGTGAGGGAAAAAGGGATCTTGAAGAAAAGAGAGAAAGAGAGAGAGAGAGAGAGAGAGAGAGAGAGAGAGAGAGAGAGAGAACAAATCTATTCCTATCCCACTACCACTACCCCAAAGGCAGGTAGTGGATAATAGTATGCTAAAATTTCCTGCGCCAGATAAACCCCAAAAACCCCTCTTCAACTCCCTTCCCCCACATGACTTGGTGTTTTCACCCCAAATTCATCCCAGTTCATTGACGTTTTGCCCATGTTGCTGTTTACATGACGACGCACCAGCAGGACTCGTCGCAGCCGCAGCAGTCGCAGGACTCGCCGCACTTGGGGGCGGTGGGCTTGACGATGGTGGAGATGGAGGAGGCGACGCTGGCAGGCATTTTGAAGGGTGGTGGTCGGTTGGTTGGTGGTGAAGTGCTAGAGGTAAGGTGTTAGGTAAGTTCAAGTTGGCAGATTGGAGAGCTGCTTACTGGTAGAGAGTGTAAGAGGAAAGTGGTAGAGTTGTAGAGTGTTGTTTGGCTGGACGATGAGGCGATGTGGAATGTGGAATGGAGAAAGCACCTCAGCGGCAGCGTTTGGAATTTATATCGTTGCCAATCCCGATCAGCAGGTCGGATAGGCCGTACTTCACAGTTGGTGGCTGAAGCAGACTGCAACGGTCAGAGCCATCTCACAGCCCCTCATTCGCGTCCTAGCCCGGGCTCGACCCTGAGAGATGCATGACCTGTTTCGACACCTGCCAGATGACGGGTATGTCATTGGCCGTAGCGGCTTCGATGCACCGCCTCTTGTCCCCTGTCATCTCTCTAGCAAGACCGGTTTGCGCGTATAAACGGGACTGGCGATCAAAAGGGTAACGGCTGTGGTGGCTCAGCTGGCTTGAGGCAATAATTCGCAGCCAGCAATTGGCTTGTCGGCGGTACTCGTATCACCACTGCCAGGAAGCATGCGGGCCCCTTGTACGCTGCAGCCACTAGTTGCGTACTTAAGCAGCGCCAAGCTTCGTGGCGCTGCTTAATCCCTCATAAAAACACGGCCATAAGCTTTGCCAAGCGCCAGCCGAAGTCTTGAATTGCGCGGCGCCCGACTGCAGTCATGGGCGGATCGGCGTGTGGAGAGGCCAGACCCCATGGCTGTGCCACAGTACGCTTGCCTCGCATGATGTCGCTTTGCAGTAGCTTCACAAGCGTGTGGCATACTTTTAGCCATGGGACATGTGGCTACGCGGCGGTGTGTGAGTGGGTAAGCGGACACGGCGCTATTCTGACCGTCTGGTTGGAAGTAAGCAAAAAAAGGAGATACGTAGTCTCAGCCTTAGAGCGTCATTTGCAGGCCCTGACGTTGCGTCGTGTGTGGTGTGGCTTTTCGGGATACTAGCCCCTCGCGGGCCGAACCAGGTGACAGGATATCATCCAAGTCTGTGACATAGCGCGCGTCAGCTCAAACGCGACCAGGCTGGTATTACTTACTTTCGACACGCTTTGAACAAGTCATCACACATACGCCGGAGTTGGCGACGGGGCGCGAGCAAGAAGGCGCTCGGGGACGCTGAATCCACCGGATCCAGCGGAAGCTACTTAGTATCGCCGGAAATAACTCCGGCATCCCCAGGACCGCCTAAATGTCGAGACAAGCCACCCTCGCTATTTCAGTATGAAAGCAATCTGCTTCGTGGGCGCAGGGCTCAACGACAGGACAACGAAGGATCAGGAAGTTCCCTGTTCGCTGCGGTCTCGCTCTTCCAATCCGATGCATCCGGATGACGCTCCCGGGTCTGCAGTTGGCAAAAAGCTCACAAATTAGATAAGCTAATATCAGTCGACAGCCACAGAACAGAGAACGGACGCATTGTCTTGGATCCGGTCATCCCTTGGACACCGCCTCACGGTGGAGTGGATTATACTTTCCTTGGCGAGCTTGGCAGACAAATGGCTGAAGGACATGTACACATCACCAATATGCTCAAAATAGCACAGAAACACCGAGTGTATGAATGAATCTGTTAAAGACGGACCGGGCGACGATGCTGTTTACCCAGCTACACGAGTGGACATGATAAAGCCGCTCTAGCTTACAGTGATGGAACTAGATCCGCTCGGCAACAATGTGCCATTGGCAAATCCCTCGGTGCAGAGAATCATATAGTCATGCGTACCGAGCCGCATTCCCGCCTTTGCCCATGCATCGAAATGCTTCTGCGTCGTAATGGTACCGCCAACTCGCTTCTCCGTCCTCACCGACCAGAACTGGGTAAAGGTGCGGGTGCCTTCAATCGACGGCTTGTTGACGCGCTGGCTGGTGTAGAGATTGTAGGTGCCTTCGTCCGAAGTGAAGTTGCCCTTGGCCGTCCATGGCTCGCCTGGTGCGAGAACGTCGTAGGACTCGACAACGTAGAATTCTATCAACGGGTTGCGGGTCCAGCCGTAGAGGGCGAGATAGCCAGGACCTTTGGCTTGGTACGTGCCAGAGTACCTCACCACTCTGATTCTGGTCAGCAACAATCTTCATGTACTTTTGGGCTGAGAGGGGACAGCGTACCGTGAGCCTCCTGGCTTGAACCCAGTCCCAGCGACGAAACCCCCGCCTGGCTGGCCTGACCAGTTGCACGAGTATTTCCCGCCGCCTTGGTTGTTGCAGCGGAAGCTACCGCTGCCTTCAGACCAGAACGAATAGGTGCCGCCTTGACGCGTCTCGAGCTGCTTGCCTACCGTCTCATGGCTAATGAGCGATTCGATACCGCTTGGTGCGGTGACGACACCCGGAACGAATGCTAGCGCGGTGGTTGCGAGGGTGATGAAAGATACCATGATGAAGATGCTGCTGGAACAGTCCTTGGGTTTCTCTGCCTCACGCTCCCTTTTATGTATAAAAAAATCCTAGAGCAAAAACAAAATTACAGCACGAGGACAACTCTCGGGGATCCGGAGCCCATACACGGGATGAGTTGGGATCGTCTATTACAAAACTGTGTATTCTTATCAGAGTACGTCAAAGACAAGGGTTCTACAAGGCTATACAGGCTATTCTAGGTGGAGAGACGGTGGTTGTGAAGCAAGCCAAGCACTTACCATAGGCAGGCATGCGCCCGCCAAGTCTGGGGTGCGTTCTCTTCAACATATCTGGAACACGAGCAACAAACTCAATCGTGCCAGGCGTGACACCGCAATATGTTTTATTTTCCGCAACTCAGCCGCGCTCTTTGTTTTCTGCCGGTGGGTTATGTTCATGAATACCCATATTAACGCCTGATGACTACCGCGCGTCCCGTTGAAAGTACCGGCCTGGGAGATATAGATCGAGAGAGTGATCTGCGCGGGGATGATGTGGGGTACGAGGATCAGAAACGGCATTGAGCCGATGCCATCTCCCGTCGGGAAGTTCATGAAGGACGGGTCACGTGAGAACAGTTTCTTTGACTGCAGATATCAAAGTTCGAACTTGCGTAAATGCTGTGCTTTTTCGAGCCGACAGAGCGATAGGTTGTTACTGCTTAGTCTAGTGAGTAGCTCAGTGTTCCGTACGGGGATATGTGCAGCATTTGCTTGGACTTATTCTTAGGGTTGTGAGCGATGTATATGGAGACGAGTTCACGTTGCCTTCCATTGTCGACTGTCAATTAATGGGTGCATGGCTGTAATACACTGTGTAAGTGTATACTCGACAACAGGTATCTACAGGAGGTTGTTCCGGTGCATGGGCTAGACGCTATGAAAAGCAGCCCTCTGCTTTCTATTTATCCACTTGTGTTTGCCAGGACAAAACAACATCGTCCTGGTTTCGAACCGAGATATGTCGTGGAACCCGTCGAGTATGGGGCACAGCAGAGAAGGGCTGTGTAACTGCTCCACATGTCGAGACCATGTGTAAAAAACCGTATATGAAGAGTAACGTTAGCAAAGTAGCCTATGCACCGGCAGTCGTTTTCGACCAGGCCTATCTGACTGCTCGTCCCAACAATTGTGACAAAACCTAAGAATCTAACATGCTAAAAACCGGCTGAGTGGTCACATTTTCATCTATCACTAGTACCCTCACTCTCCATTGTCTTCACGTGACATATCTGGCTGTGCAAAAATGAAGCTCCTCTTCCTTCTCTTCTCAGCTAGGCCTTCTCGAGCAGCAATCCGATTCGGATGTAGCACGGTTTCTATTCAGCGATTGGAGCCGCTCGTATGTTTCATGCGTGCGGGGGTCCCGGGATGCAAGGCGTGTTGAGGACGCAGAGTGTGGGGGGAGATGAATGCGTGTGGAGTGGAGAGTAGTGTGGATCATTTGCTGGAGATGCAGGATTGAAACACTGAAATGGAAAGGGGGACTGCACATGATGTGAATCGATTGGGTATTGTACAGCGAAAATAAATACCAAGTCAGTCGACCGCCACCACGACCACTGCCTTGAGCCAGAACTGCCCAAATGGTCCCCATCCATCTATGTCCTCTTGTTGTTCTTTGCTTGGTGATACACAATACTCTACGCCGTACTGGCCCAGAGCGTCTTTATCCTCGTGGTGCCAGTAATCAAACCGCAGACACCCATGATACCCAGATTCCAACCGGGCAGACCACTTGTAGTGCTAAACTGCAGAGCCATGGGGAACCAAGCGCTCGCAATGACAAAGTCGGTCCACCACCTCTTGTCAAACTTCTTGTCCTCTTCGTCCTGGTACTCGGCCACTGCCTTTCCCTCGGCAACCATTTGCTTGCGCGTAGCCCTCCTGCGGCCTTCAATCTGCCACTCGCGCATCAGACGGAGGAAGTCACACGAGACACCGCCGAGCCAGCAGCGATAGGCGTAGAGGTACAGACGCGCGGTCTTGGAGTCGCCGCGGTTGAGGGCAGCGATGACGCGGGAGGAGAGGACGCCCGAGTCGGCGAGGAGGCAAAGGTTTTCGAGGGCCTGATAGACAAAGTAGCTGATGGCTTGCAGCGTGGCGATTCTGTGCAGCACAATGTCGGCACCTGGCTTGGGGCCCGCGGCGAGCGAGCGCAGCCATGCATACAGGGGCAGGGTGCCAGTCAGCCTCAGGGTTGTGCGCGTCTTGGAGATGAGGACAGCGAGGGCAGCAATGGGGGGCACGGAGCCATTGCTGACGAGCGTCGTGGCGGGGATTTTGGCGTCATGGCATGCAGGGCGAATAAGGGATAGAAGCTTTGCTGCGAAGGCTGAGATGGAGGATGATTTTGTCTGCAGGTAGGCGAGGATATAGAGGGTGTAGTTGAATGTGGAGAGGAATGCGGAGAGGCCGCCTGGGGAAGCTAGCAGTCTGCTCTACATTAGCTCATGACGTGACCCAGCCCAGCCAGACAGCCATGTCCAGCAGGGACTTACTTGTTGAGCCTCAGAATTGTCTGGTCGACCTTCTTGACGCCAGCGAGCAGGTCGGTTTTGGCAGCGTGCCTCGTGTCTGCGATTTTGTCGACGGAGTCTTTGATCGCTTTGACCTCTGGGGTGTCGGCCACGTCAGGCACGTGAGATTGTGCTTTTTCGTCGTCAGACATTTTCGCAGTGCTTCACATGTGTAACGGGAGGAGATGCATGCAGTTAAAGGGAGGGCGTTGCTTATGTCTCTCCACTCCGCACCCTGGCTGTAGCCGTGGCAGCTAGCTAGCTATGATTGCCGTTATCTCCGTGGCCCGAGGTCTGACGCTCCAGCCAATCCGCACGAATAGACCAACATTAGTCGATGGATGGCTGCAAAACGCCCAAGACAACAGTAGACAGGAATGTACCTATTTTGCTCCGACCCAAGACATGCAGTGCCTTGAATGCGCGCTGAACCCTCTTCTGACAGGGTGACGGTCTTCACAGACAAATCGACTTTTGCCCTATTATGCTACCGCGGGCTGAGATTAATGACTTCAAAGGGTCCAATCAAGGTAGAGTCCTCCTTGGTTTATGCATCGTATCGCGACGTGGCCTGCTAGGGCTCGACTAGCTGGAGATCATGCTGCGAACACGCAGCTGGCTGCATAAACGGCTGCAGCGCGGTGGAGAGAGGGCTGCAGTGGTGGTCGAGGGCAGCCAGGCATGGGATATGAGATATGAGATATGAGAGAGTGGGAGAGGGAGAAAGAGAGGGTCCACATGCCAAGGCGCTGACAACGGGCGACAACGTTCCA
The DNA here is from genome assembly GCA_002161795.1 of Curvularia sp. IFB-Z10. Classification (NCBI taxonomy): domain Eukaryota; kingdom Fungi; phylum Ascomycota; class Dothideomycetes; order Pleosporales; family Pleosporaceae; genus Curvularia; species Curvularia sp. IFB-Z10. Next base: position 1,578,221 of record JPSZ01000010.1, read on the forward strand.
GGGCGAAACACGCGCTCTCGAATCCATTGCCTTGTCCTGCCTTGCCTCATCACTTCTCCCTCAGCGCCTCTACCAGCCCAACCTCCCCCGAGGCCTGAGAGTCCATCATTCTTACTCTTGACACTCCTCTCGGCTACAGCAATTCGCAGCAATGGCAGGCCGATTCGTGCGCGCTTCCAAGTATCGTGAGTGTTGATGCCCAGCGCCAGCTTACCTCGTTCCACGACGACTAACACATGCCCACCAGGCCATGTCTTTGGCAAAGGCACCAAGAAGGTATTCTAACCAGGACACCATCTGCTCGCCCTCTGCACATGCTGACCTTGCGCAGGAACAATGCTACGATAACCTGCGCATCACCAAGAATGCCTGGGACACCAACTTGATCAAGGTCAGCCACAGCCCGTCCGCACGCGACCATAGCCCAACACGCTCTCACACCCCCTAGGCCAACCCCGAATACATCTCCGTCAACTGGGAGTCCAGCGGCGGCGGCGCCTTTGCCGTCATCCCCATCAACGAGCGCGGCCGAGCCCCCGACCAGCTGCCTCTCTTCCGCGGCCACACTGCCGCTGTGCTCGACACCGACTGGTACCCTCGCACCTGAAACAGCACACGCCAGCCCACGCCCACGGTACTGACGCCCCACAGGTCTCCCTTCAACGACTCGCTCATCTCGTCGGCCTCGGATGATGGCAAGGTCTTCATCTGGAAGGTGCCCGAGGGCTTCACCCTGCACACCGACGCTGAGGAGCCTGCCGATGTGGCCCCGGTTGCCAGGCTCAGTGGCCACATGAGGTGCGACTGAGCGCTTCTTCCCCTTCAAAGCCATGTCCCTAACCCTCGTGCAGGAAAGTCGGCCACGTCCTGTTCAACACCGCCGCCGAGAACGTCCTTGCTAGCGCATCTGGCGACTACACAGTCAAGATCTGGGATGTCGAGGCAGGCGCGCCCCAGCTCAGCCTCAAGCACAACGACATTGTCCAGTCGCTGTCCTGGAGCGCCGACGGATCGCTGCTCGTCACCACCAGCCGAGACAAGAAGCTGCGCGTGTGGGATGTACGCCAGGAACGACCCGCCCAGGAGGTGCCTGGACACCCTGGTGCCAAAAACAGCCGCGCTGTATGGATGGGCGAGACGGACCGCATTGCAACCACTGGCTTCTCCAAGATGAGCGACCGTCAACTTGGTCTCTGGGACCCGCGCAACCCCAACGAGCCCATTGGCGGCTTCCAGATCCTCGACTCCATCTCCGGCGTCTGCATGCCTTTCTGGGACGACGGCACTCAGTGCTTGTACCTTGCCGGCAAGGGGTATGTACATGCTCCACACCCTTTGCATTTGCGACTAACCACGACAGTGACGGCAACATCCGATACTACGAATATGAAAACGACAAGTTTGAGTATCTCTCAGAGTACAAGTCTGGCGACCCCCAGCGCGGTATTGCCTTCCTTCCCAAGCGCGGCATCAACCTGCACGAAAACGAGGTCCTTCGCTGCTTCAAGACTGTCAACGATTCCTATGTCGAGCCCGTATCCTTCATTGTACCCCGCCGATCTGAGATGTTCCAGAGCGACATCTACCCGCCCACCAACGGTCTCAAGCCCGGTGTCTCGGCCAAGGAATGGTTCAGTGGCAAGACGGCAATGCCACCCAAGATTTCGCTCGAGAGTGTCTATGAGGGTGATGCGCCCAAGGAAGTGGAGAGCGACTACAAGCCTTCCAGGCCGGCAACTGCCGAGACTATGCCTGTCAAGGCGGAACAACCCAAGCCAGCTCCCGAGCCCACACAGGCGCCGCTAGCTTCCCGCGGCCCGCGGCCATCCATGAAGGACAACAAGGATTCCATGTCCTCTGCAGCCTCCAAGTATGCAGACAAGGACTCTCCTTCCGACAACGAGAGCGCATCCAGCTTTGAGGAGATCCCCAAACCTGCAGAGCGCCGCAACTTTACCAGTGCGCGTCAAGAAGAGAAGACCAGGGGTCCTATCATGACCAAGGAACCCGAGTCGGCAAGGCCATCTACCAACCACACTGCTACGCCTTCTCAGACCAAGCCAGCGACATCAGCTGATCCCTCTCCCGCTCCTGCTCCCGCATCCACTGCTGCCCCAGCAGCCAGCTCCGGTGGCCCTGCTTCTGCTCTTCGCGACGCACTAGGCGACATCAAGTCTCACCTTGAGCATCAGAACAAGGTCATGTCAGACCAATCCGACCAGATTGCCATCTTGCTGCGAGAAGTCACCCAACTCAAGACCAAGGTCGGAACCTCTGAACCTTCTGACCGTGAGAAGGACGAGCGTATCCGCCAGCTGGAACTTGAACTCGAGGAAGCTAGGTCCTGATTGCCAAGGTGCCAGCCCTCGCCAGCTCGCCAATGACAATACTAGAAAACTCAACGAGCATTACACATGCATCTGATGACACACTCCTGTGTCATCGACAAGTCGTTGTTTTGGATAGCCGTGCTCAGGAGCATGCGTATCGCTGTCTGATCGGTTTGATTAGGGGGCAACGTGGCCAGGGAAAAAGCACGAGTCTGTATGATGATAAGCGAGGCTGTTTGTGTTGGTGTGTGTGTCTGTGTCTGTGTGTCTGTGTGTCTGTGTGTGTACGCGTACCTGATTTGTTCGTTTGTCCGTCTGTCGAAACCGGCTTTTTGCTAGCAAGGTGTCTGGGTTAGCGGCATTGTTTGTTGATATATAAAACTCCATCCCTTTCTTCGTCATATTTAATTGATGCTTGACGTGTCTGTTGGAAAAAAAAAATGTTATATTTGGACGAACTTGTTAATTGTACATGTCCCATCTGTCCAAAGAACCATCTTGTTGTCATTGTTATCATGTCATACTCGGCAGCGTCGTCTAACATAGGTCGGCCATACCAACACCATGCACCGTGTGATTTTGGACATGGACCAGTCGTATGCGTTGCATTTCAACAGAGAAAGATGGAAAGAGAAAAGAAAGGTAGAAACTCCAAGTCCCATACCAAGCAAGTCAATACAAATAATCACGCAAACACAACACTTGAAACAAACGGACACAGTGAGAGAGAAGGATATAAACGTCATATACTCAATAATTTCCACCGCTGCCTATCCTACTTTCCTGAACGACTCAACGAGAAAAAACTCGACTCTGAACACTTCAAAAGTCGCTCTCCTTGTGCTGTGCTCTTGCTTGGACAACTTTGCAGGTAAACAAGAAGTTGAAAAAAGAAAAAGAAAGGTAAAAGAAACAGAGAGAAAAAAAGCTAGACAATCGAAAAGATATGTATAAAATCCCGGGCCTTTGAATCTAATCCAATCCAACAGTGCCCCTACCCCCACCCACACACACGCATATACGCGCTCATTCATGCGTATCCTGATCTTAACTTCTTCCCCAACCACCAAAGACAAAAAGAGGACACAATCTTACCCCGTACTCCTTGACAATTTTCGACCATTGTCAACCCTATCCAGACCCAAATTGAAGAAAACAAACCAAAAAAAATCATGAGACTCATTATTATTACGACCTTGTCTGCTTCTTAGCCGTACCAATATGCGTATTGTGCACCTTTGTCGCAAACTTGAGACTCGTAATCGTCTCCTGCAAGTGCGCCTGCAGCGGACTAACCATGACAAACATGAGCGTTTTGGAGTTGCCGCCGAGCGAGTATTGGAGGAGATAGGTAAGCTGATTTGGGGGCAAAAATGTTAGCAATCAGAGATCAACAACAAAACCCTACAACCTCATACATACCTTGGAGTTTCTGTACGGAATATGACCGCCTTCCTTGGATGAGCCAAGAGCGTTGATCACGTCTCCCAGGCAGCTCAAGCTCTTGTTGATATTCTGTGTCTCCTTCAAGCGCGCACCTTCCACCTTGGAATGCTCCAGCCGCTCAGATCCTGCAAGGTCGACCAGGTTCAGCGTTCCCTCGCTTCTTTCACCCGTAATGTCATTGGTGCCAACGAGCCGTAGAATGAAGACCGAGTGACTTCGGCTGGATCGCATGTTGGCTTTTGTAGCGGCCACGGTTCTGTTCTTGCTGGCGGTTTCAAGGATTTCCTCGACACGACCAGGGCCGTCCAACTTCACACTAACGGCATTGTCTAGGTTCGTCTGCTTCTTCACAGGGTCGTGCCGCACTTCAACCTTTTTCTTATCCAGGTCTTCTGAGCGGCCGAGCAGATCGTTGTACGTCTCGTTGTAGACTTCGATAAAAGAGCCCTCCATTGTGTACCGCCAGCCTTTTTCTTGCAGCCGCTGCGCTTCGTCCCAGATCTGGGCTGTGGCACGTGGAATCATACCATCAGCTGATGACATGGTGTGTGTCTTTCCAGATCCTGTTTGACCATAACAGAAGATGCAGACATTATAGCCGTCGAGAGCACTTTGCACAAGCTGGCTAATCTCCTCGAAAACCTCCCCGTTCTGGGATGTAGGACCGAACACACGGTCGAACGAGTACGAGTACGCAGCAGTAATATCCTTGCCAGTTGCGCTCTGCTTGCTTGGGCCGAGAATGGCGACTTCCTTGCTGTCGGTGTCGTTGTCGGGAAAGGAAATCTGAGCAGGATCCCGTTCAGTGGCGTGAGCTGGTCGCACACGACACATGACACGAATGTTGCCTTTGAGCTCCTGAACCTGGTTGAAAAGCTTTCGGCGCAGTGTCTCTTCTTGACGCAGTTTGTCGTGTGCTCTTTCCGCAGCTTCAATGGCATCTTGCATTCTCTTGTGGAGGTCGTTGAAGGCTGTTGACTGTGCCTGACTGTCGGATTCGAGAAAGTCAATCTTCTCCTTCATGGCCTTGTTCGTCGCCTCCAAAGTGAGGTTGTGTGTTGTCGCCTCTGTCAGTTGGTTTTGGAGGCCATTCTTGAGGATCCTTTCGCGATCGAGTTCGGACTTGACGTTGAGAAGCTCGCCTTGCAGTAGCAGCGCCTCACGCTGCTTGACGTCCGCATTCAGAGCGGCAGCCCTGAGTTTGGAAGCGTACTCTTCTTCAACCTTTTGCGCCTCTTGCGCGCGCCTGCTGCGCTCCGCTTCAGAGTCCGAGTCGAGTTTCTTTCGCAAAACCTGGATTTCCTCCTCGTGCTCCTTCAGTAACTTGTCGATTCGTGCTTCGAACTCGATGCGTGTCTTCCTCTCTACCTCGTCCCGCTCTCTTTCCAACCGGTCCGTATCTTTTCGATGCCGTGATTCCAAATCTTCAGCTTCGTTGCGCAGTCGCCGTCGGACGTCGTCCACTTCGTATGTGTGCTTCTGTTGGGCCATGTCGAGCTCCATCTTTACCGATTTCAGACTGCTACGGGTATCATCGAGTTCCGACTCGAGTCCCTTGTTCACAATCTCTAGTCGCGCGCGGATAGTTTCGAGTTCGGTAACGCGACCTTGAAGCTGTTGAATCGATTCCTTGTAGTCAGTGGCCTGTCGTACGTCCATCTCCATCTTCTCCTTGAAAGAGCGAAAGTCACGTTCCATAGCCTCCATCCGCTCATTATAGAAATCTGGACAACGATCGTTAGTGAAGCGGTTCAGAAATGGTGCTGGTGCTAACCGCCTCGGCGTAATTGACATGGGCCGACAGGGTGACGGATCTATTTGCGGCTGCCGCACAGGTGACTGTGCCGGCTGGGGGAGTAGTGAGGGGGGCAGTTTTGGTTTGAGAAATGGATTCGTCCCGTTGTCAGAAGTCATTCCACGTCCGATACGACCTTCACACTTTTCTGCCCTGGATGCACCCAATGTGAGCGCCCCAACTTGTGTGCAGATGGCGTTGCAGTCGGTATCGGCGGGCTCTTCAACGACCGGAGTGACGGAGTGAAGGGCACAGGGAGAAGAGACTGCCCGAGGCTCTGCAACACGAGCAGCCCGTACTTGGGGATTACTTTGGGAAACGGTGCGTTGCTGTGGGATTAAAGACATCCCGCTGTACAAGGTGACATTGGCGAAGGGGTTTGTAGAGATAAGAAATGGATGCACACCTTTGCGCTCTGCTTGCTCACTGTCGTCGTCACCTGCTCGGTGCATCATCGACGTTGCAGGGCGTGATGCCTGATGATAAGACTTGCTTCTAGTATGTGTAGTCTGACCATAGGCTGATTTTGGTCTCGAGTTTGCGGCGGGCCGAGGAGCGGCGCCGACACTGCTTCCGTACGCAGATACAGATGTGCTCTTCACTGTCGATTTAGGCATTGCGCGCGATGTGGACGCTGCCAGGCCGCGGGGGGCGGTGGTCTTGATGCCATTGGCGATTTTGGAGGGCGCAGGTAGTCTTTTCGAGGGGGGTTCGGCGACTGGTTCAGGCAGGGTCCTCCGCTGCTTGAAGGCCGGCTCAGGTACTGTGGTGGTCAGCGAACGATGCGCCTGTAGAGGTGTGGCGAGGGGCGGTATACAGCCGGAGGGCTTGTGCTTGGCCGTCGGTATAGGCATTGCGCTGCGCACGTTGGTGGTAGATTCGTGCAATTCGCCGAGGGCGCGAGGCGGCGATGATGGAATGTGGGAGAAGGTTGATGGCGGTTTGATTCCTGAGCGTTTCGTGATACCCTAAGGGCCCTGAGATTAGACACGGACGGGCCAGGGGATGGCCTTGGGGATACCCACAGCGTTCTCGTTAGCCGATTCCATTGTGTAGTATGGCGTGGTGAGGCGTGATGGATTGCAACGTCTAGCGAAGGAAGGATATCAGCAAAGCATGCGCCGTCGCGGCCAAAGGCACCAGCGCGTCCGGAGTCGGTGACGGTGGTGTTGCGGGTGTGTTGTATATCGATTGTTTGGGTCGGCGCTCGGACAGTAAACACAGAAGGCGCGACCCACTTTCCCCGTAACCACACGCTAAACTCGGTTAGTCAGCTTAGCGCCTGTCATGCACTTGTATTAGAACTAAACACTTGTAGCGGCTGCATTGCATTCAACAAAGTAATCGACTTGGCAATAGCATTTAGGCACAATAGGCAGCGCCAAAAATATCATGAATTCTTTGGGTATCGCCTGATGTACAATACGCCGCAAAATGTCTCCTTCAACGCCGGCGCGCCATATGTAAATGCTCATGTCCATGATATCATGATATGCCTACCATCTCATGTACGCTATACTTGCTTCACAAACGCTTTTGCAGTGTTAGTTGTCCAATACTCTAGCGATACAGGTGACAAGAAATACTTACTGGCATCAATCTGCACAACCTGCGGCAGTGCCAATCGCACCTTGTTTCGGTACAAGGCTGGCTGCGACCGTTGCAGAGGATTTCCCTCAAAATACACCGTTTCCAGCTCCTCCTTGTCTCTCAGCTCCCGCTCGATTTCGCTAAAATCGCTCAGCTTGCAGTTGCTCGCCCAGAACTCAGTAAGGTGCGTAAGACCCTTCAGTCCGGTAAGATGCTCAATCGGGTTCGCGCTGATGTCGATGACATTAAGGTTGACGTTGTTTTCTAGCCCTGACAATTCGGTAAGGAGATTGTGCGAAATGTGCAGTTCTTCGAGATTGACGAGCTTCTCCAACCCCGTGATGGACCGCAACCGATTGGACTGTATGCTTAAAATCTTTAGGTTCGCAAGCGTATCCAAGCCCTTGATCTCCGTAATCTTGTTCTTTCCCAACCACAACTCTTCTAACCCAGTCAACGTCTCCAGGCCTTGAATCTCCCGCACCCTATTCGCGCCCAGCTCAATCTGTCGCAGGTTTGAGAGGCCTTCCAGATTCTCTATAGTACTAATCTTGTTCTGCACAAAATAAAGATCCTTGAGCTTCGTCATATGGCCTAGCCGCTTGATGTGCTTAATCTTGTTGAACGACAGGTCGAGCGAGGTGAGTTCGGTAAAGGCATCGAGGCCCTTGATGTGCGCAATTAGGTTATCATAGAGATCAATCTCTGTGAGCGTCGACGCGAGTTCATCGGGTATTGCGATGCTTTCTATGCGATTTTGGCGAAGGCAAAGGCGCTGAAACGTTAGGCGATTTCATGCACACCCCCAAACAACAACATACCTTCATCTGCTTGAACCTCTCCAACCGTAATGAAGACATGTCTGAAACTTTGCAGTGCACTAGCTCGATTTCTTCTTCATCGTCGGGTACGTCGTCTAGCAAGTCCTCGTCGGCAGCCAGTTGTTCGGGGGGAGGCCCTTCGTCCTCTGATACCTCTGGATCGCTTACCACTTGCGCATGGGGATCTCTTGGTTCGTCGGTGAGCGTCATTCTATCTACTCGTAGTTTGCCGTCCCAGCCATTACTGTCTCGTGGCTTGTGTTCGTTCGTGTCCTGGTCGCGCGTCTCATTCGCGTCGGCCGTAACTGCGGGGTCGCTTTCGGTATGCGGGGCAGAGTTTGTTTCCGTCATTATGCGCTGGGCGTAGAGTCCAGAGGAGGGCGACCGTAATTCTTTTGTGGGTTTAAGGTGCTGGCAACAAAGATGGAATCTTTCGGCGATAGCGGTATGTTCTGGAGAGCAATGTTCCTAGTGTGGAGTGAGTACGTCGTTGGTGGCTAGCTAAACTCTGGCTAAGCAAGGGTCTAATGCAATGACGCACGCCGTCGTTTCATCAGACCATTTTTTTTTACATATGTACAACTTCAGCCTATTGTATAATCCACTGTAAGCTGCAGAATAACCATGGCCGGCTCCAAAGTATCAGGGCAATCCTTGACTTCCTGTCGAAGATTCTCACAACGTAGTCGACCTCGAACACCAACAACACAGAGAGAGCTCAACGATGAGCATGTTGTCTTTGTTTGTGACGAGTAAAATATACACCGCTGCAATCGACCTAATTCATACACGAACTAGACGCTGAGCAACCTATGTTCCTCACAATGTGATGACTAACACCCCTTCACCTCCTTCGACTACCCCACACTTTCAAAAACTCGACCTTCTGCTCAACACCTAGACCCACTCTCTTCACTCTACCTAAGCGCGCAAGATCCTCTGCAACCCGCTCAAGCACCTTTTGCTCTTGGGCACTAGGGTCATAGTCACCATTAATCCTACCAACGTCAACATCCATGCCGTCGCCACTCTCCCCGTGTGTCCCACTGAATCCGTCTCTGAAATCTGCTTGTTCGAAGATGTTGGTGTCGTAGCCGCTGGCCACTGCCTTGCTTGTGTGCAAGTCCGAGGTTGGTCTCGCCGGAGAATCTTGGTTTGCACTGTTGTATACGCGCGAGGCAATGCGAACACGCATTTGGTGCGATGGCTTACTAAGTAGCCTCCAGAACCAAGAGAAATAACCTCCAGGAACAGGCGTTGTTACGTCCTGCGGAGTGTACCTGAGGTTGACCGGATAGATCTTTGTCTTGCCGTCCGCGCTTAGCAGGCTGGGACACAGTGGCAGTATACCCCTTCCGTTTGTTGTAGTCGTCTCTGGGAAGACACATATGATCCTGTCAGGGTTTTCACTGGTAAGCTGTTTGAGAGTGACGAGCTTGGCCTCATCATGTGGAGTCAACGAAGGCGGCGAGAAAGCGAGCAGGATGGCACGGAAAAGAGTTATGCGCTCGACCTTGCGTTGATGCGGATACGAGCGTGTGAAGATTGGTTGGAAGATGGCTGCAAGATAGAGCGGGTCGAGAGGTGAGGTAAAGGAGGAAGCGATAATGGTGCCAGCTTTAGGCAGATTGTTCTTGGCGGAATGTAGTTGTCTGTCATGTCTGTCAGCTCGGATTTGGTCCTGTGACTGTGAAGTTCTCCAGCGAAACTTCAATCTAATGCGTGACATGAGAACATACCCTCGCTTGACCCCATCAACCTGCAAGTCCACCCACCACACGCCTGGAATTCCCAGCATCAACCACAGCACAGCATACTTCAGCCTCCTACCCACGGGTATGAACTCAAGTCCAAGGAAATAGAGGACCGAGAAGGCGATGACGAAAGGCGTGCGGACGCAGAAGAGGAACAGGTATATCGGCTGCCAGATGATGCCAGCTGGCGGGGGTGGCACGGGAAGAAAAGGCGCAATTGCGGTACCTATCTCGGATTGTAAGCAAGTGACCTCAGAATCAAAGTCTGCGCATGTAGCCGGACAGATTGCTCAAAGCGAAATCGGGTGTTGACGACGGTCGGGTACATGGATTTTGCAGACGCACCTTTGTCGCGAAATTGGCTGTATTTTTCCATGACGAGTAGAGCCTAGCAAGACACGGGGAGGAAGACAAGTGCGGGCGTTGTGTCACGAAGCCATGTACGGCCAAAACTGTGGGCGGTATATGTGTATTGCGGAAGAGGAAGAGGAAGAGGGACAAGGCACGAGGGCAAGTGGGCCTGGCAATGACACAGCCGCAGCACAGCAGAGCAGCAACAAACGAGCCCAAACGCAGCGTCTAGTGACGGACAAAAGTTTCCGAAAGGCCTGGTGCGCCGCACGTATTCAATGTGGCGACAAAGCTGCTGCAATCTTGTGTGGGCCAGAGTCGTGTGATGAGTGGTTATACAAATCAAGCCCGTGGGCAGCATGTGAATGCCAAGCCAAGCGTTCTGTCGGACATCCAACGTCATCATTGCATGTGGCAGCGCCAGCTGTGGCCTGTCCTACCTGGTTCACGACATGCACAGCCCATCATCGCGGCATCTAGTACCTGGTTTGACAAATAGAAGGGGTATTGTTGACTATCTGAACTTGTACGGCTCCCACTAGCATCTAGATGCGTCTGCAGGCACCTTGGGCTTCAGCCTCGCCATACAAAAACAGGAGGAAAAACAAAAGCTGAGAGTTACGAGGGGCATCAAAGCACGCTCCAGTCGTGAGAGAATGAATAGACCTTGCCTGTACCCGCCAGCAATGCACAACCAAGAAGAATAACACACAACGTACAAAGGAAATGGTACTGATAGTAAATACTACAAGACCTGAAAAGGTCAGGCGTCGCATATGTTGGAAAGGGGGTATGTGCCAATATTACTGCTTATTTTCGTGGCTCTTGAAGCCAAAAGGACGCCATTGTGCGCCGGTCCTCCTTTTTTTTGTGTGTGCGCAAAAGGGAGGCAGTGCGCTCCAGCCCAGTTTCAATGGCCGAGAAAGAGGGGGTTAGGTCGGGACCCATAGCCCCAGAACGTGCGTATGCGGTGGTGGTGAAAACAGGGCGCGCAATGTGACACTAGCACGGTTTCGCACGGCAGGTTGTACATACGTTACCCACGGAGCCGCTTTCGATGCAGATTAAAGCTGATTACAAGGTACAGAGTGGAATAGGTAGGAACATGGCTTCCTACAGTTGCGCCCGAAGAAAAGTGATTATGTCGGCGCGATGAGAAGGGGTATGCGCAAAGGGTATCCTCGTTCGTAACTATCGTCTCGAGCATGCTTACAAAGCCACATCAAGCACCAGACTGACGTCGCTGACTTGCTGGCCGGCGAGATCCTCGAGCACCGGTATCAGGTCGAGAAGTTCGTTGTCGTGTGCGTCAGAGAACCAGCTGCTGATGGGAACGGCGTGTTGCGGATGGAAGATGTAGGAAGTGGGCGAGTTGTCAATGATGATGGTGTCCTTGAGGTCGCGGCCTATCTGGGAGAGATCCTAAAGTACGTGTTAGCGTCTGATGCGGAAGCGATTCTGGGCTCATCTTCTGACCTTTACATAGTTGCCCTGGTGGTTGTAGCAGCTTTCGCGGAAAAGTCGGTGGTGAACAACGCCGTGGATGTCGAGTTGGTCAAGCAGGGGATCACCGTACTACCGTCGTTAGCTATATTGTCAGAACGACCAACAAGTTCAACGTACCTTGGAAACAGATGCGGTGAAAACGACAACCTCGTACAATTCGCCCACTCGCTTCATGAACTGGTCCACACCGGGGCGCTTGATGACGTAGACATTGTGGTATTGACCTTCAATCTCAACCGGGATAGTGAAGTCTGCTTGGTGTAGAATCTATATCCAATCAGCAAATAACAGCAAATACTGGGCTGTTGCAACATACCTTGAAGCTGCTGTGGACCAAAGTCTCATCCAGGTCGAGAACCAGACACTTTTTCCCTTGGAACCTGGGTGCAATGGGTCCCAAAAGATACTTTTGCTCCTCTGGAGCTTCGCCCATGTCCGTGCTCTGCTCCTGTACAGCCACCTGTCTCTCGGCTAGCGGCGGCGGGGGAGGCAAATCGACCTTTGGATGATTGGCTTCAGCTTCAGCCTCGGCCTCGGCTCCGTCGGTCTCATGAGGGACGTCGTTAGTTGAAAGCGGTACATCTCTCATTTCAATGTCGTTGTCAATCTGCTTCTGCTCCTCGGTCTGATCCTCTATTATACGCTGCTGCTCTGCTGACGGACGGGGCAAATCTGGCGTGGTGGCAGTTGGCGTGGGGTTGGTGATGCTTATCTGAGGATGACCAATTTGTAATGTGTCTGGCTGAGGGACCACAGTCGTCTCTGGTTGTTGTCTCTGAGACGGGCTTCTTGTCACCACCTGGGGTCCCTGCTCAGTTGACGGCTGCTCAGCGGTACCATCACCGTGGCTGGGCTTGTCAGTGAGACCTGGCGCGAATGTCTCCGCTCCAGTCTTTTCATTGAGCGGTTCCTTGGAGTCGGTTTTACTCGACTCGGCGACAGCCGGCTCCTGCTTCTTGACGGGCGTAGACTGCGATGTCCGCCCTGCAGGCACCTTCTGGGCTTGCTTGACATTCTCCGGAGGGGTCGAGTCGCCTGGGACGCGAGGCTCCTTGGGTGCAAAGCAAGGCAGGCAAGATAGCAAGCCAGCTTTGCGCGTCTTGCTCCTTGTCGAGGCCGGGCGGTTGGGCGTCGAGGGTACTGGAGGCGGCTGCTCCGTCTTCTCCGATGCGGCAGCATTTGGCTGAGAGCGTTTGCTGCTCGCCGTGCTTCCGGCCCGTCGTTTGCCCATTAGACTTCGTTTGGAGCCGCGTCCTATGCTCTCGGCGTCTGCTGCAGTGGTCGCGCCGCTGAGACCGGTGTTGGGGGTCTGATTGTCGTTTGAATGCGGGACGCTGAGCAGCGAATGCTTTTGACTCGGATCGGCTTGGGACGAGGGGTGGGCGGGAGCGAAGGAACTCGATGCGATGGCAGCTGCGTGATTGTTAGTTGTCGCGTCTAGCTGGAATGTGGACAGCGTAGGCTGTGGGCCGTGGGCGGGTTGGGAACATACCGTTGCCGCTGGCTTGGTCGGCGGATGATGGTGCCTTGTCAGTCGATGGGGCGGATGCGTCAGCAGGTACCTGTGCGAGTTTGGCGCTCATAATTTTCTCGCGCGTCTTGCGGGGCAGGCAAAGGCGGCGCGCGAGGACGCAAGAGGAGGAGAGGGTATAGTGATGGAGTCAATGGCGGCGAGAGCGAGAGCGAGAGCTGGCTGCGTCGTCGCGTGGTGGAAGGGCCTCGTGCGTGGTTGGGAGCGAGAAAGCGAGAGAGCGAGAGGTAGCTGGGGGGTGGTGTGGTGGTGGGCCGCTGCTTCCTCGGACAATGGCAGAGCCCGGTCGCGACTGCTCGATCAAGGCACAGGATGGAAGGCGCAGTCACAGAGGTCGCGCAGCTGGGAAGTCGCTATCTTGTCGAGGACGTTCGAGGAGGGAAAGGGCGACGGGGGAGCTTGGATCCACGCTGCTTGGTCTGAGGCTGGTTCGCTAACCTAAGGCGGGCGGAAATGAGACGCCGTCTTTCACCGTCGTCAGCGCCAAAGCTCCACTGCAGCTGTATCTATTATGTATTGTATTATCTGTCGACTCTTCTCTCCCCAATCCACCCGCTCACGCCTTTCCTCACAGATCGGTTGGCGCGCCTGCGTCTGTAGTGCGGCTCTGGCGGACGCTCTTTGCTGCTGCCAATTTCTCCCACCTCTGCTTTTCTTCTTCTGATGGCTGCACCGGCTCGACAGGGGCCTCTCTTTTTATGGGGGGGATGGTCCTATCCCATTCCCTCGCCTCCCCCATTCGCCCCTAGCCCGCAATCGCCCTAGTCGAGTCGACGGCCAGACCCAAATCCAGTCCTCCTCCACGCTGCACATGTCCCAGCCCAGGGCGGTTCATCAGTCATGCGCCCAATCACACCCTCTACTGCTTCATCCAGCAAGCGCCTCGCTCGGGAAATGACAGCCAAGATGCATTATGCCCGATACTCTCACGGCTACGCGGCAGGGTTATGGCATGCCATGGCATGGGCATTTAGCCAGAGGGTGACAGTACTTGCATACTACATATGTATGTATGTACGTATATATATGTACATACAGTATGCAGCACCATCGTCATCATCGTCATCATCATCATGGTCGTCGTCTCCGTCTCCCTCGGTCTCAACACAGGCCCGCGTTAGCCATGCTTTGCGCCCTGCATAATTTCCACCTGGCCAACCCTTGGATGGCGACCGAATCGCAGGCCCACGCGACCGTTCGTGCAGCCACAAGCTCGCAGCTCGACTCGCGGCTAGCCGCCATGGCACGGGGAAGCATCGGTTCCCTGGCCCATCACAGCCAACAACACCCATGGGCCCCGGTGCACTTCTGCCGCCCGTGTGCTCGATCCATATTGACTGCACCGACACTATCCCTATACCGGCGCATGACAATCCCCAGCGGACCCTCAACACCCGTACTCTGGTCCGCCGCCATCTCCAAGACGACAAGCTCACGGCGTCGCTGTCCCTCTCGTTTCTGCCCTCCTTCACCATCCTCATTGCCACTGTATTGCTACGCCTGCTTCTGTCACATGTCAGAAGTCGGTCGCGTTCCACTGTGGCGAGGGTGGTGCAGAGCGGGCCGTCGCACGTCGAAGTCATCCCGCGTCGATCTTGCAGCTTGATGCGGCCCCATCCATGTCCGCATCATCACAAGGCCAACGTCCTCTTCTCTGAGGGTGTGCGCCATCCGACTTCCCCCACCGCCCTGTCTGCGCAACGGTTTGCACGGCAAAAGCGTCCCTTGCCAAAGTCACAATTAACAGCACGCCGTTATTGCTGCATGTTGATCTATCCGAGCTTCAAGCCACAAAACTGGGACAAGAGCCACCGATCTGTATCGTCAAGGAATCGCATTATAGCTGGCCAACAGGCCTAACCTTGGAACTGGCACCTACACAGATACTTATGCTGATAAAGCGTCTTAATGTATGATAGTCATGATGTCAACCTTTTTGGTCACCTTACACCGGAACTGAGCCACAATACAACAAACTCGTCCAAACTCTACGCAATTATCAAGAACGAGATGCGCAAGCTTATCATGAAAAGAAGAGCTTTCATCAGTCGCATGCAAGATGTCAAAGAAAAACGTCATCTCGTACGCCAAGGAAGAAGACATGATATCGAAAAAGGAGGTTTTAAACTCCCCCTATCTTCCCCCTTATGCTCAGTCGTCATAATGAACTGCTCTCATCCAGAACTTTTCAAACATTCTTTCTTCAATACCTGGTTCGAGTCTCATTGTATACTTTCAAGTCCTGTTCAACACATGGACTAGAATAGAGGATAAGAGTTCATCTGGTTCAGAACCTGGGGCGTGGACAATGTTACCTCTGACCGTTGTCTGAAGAGGGCGTCAAACCAAATAGCGCACTACTTTAATCATCTCGAAACTACAAGAGCTCCCCTAAACCCAACATGAAAACCTCCTGTAGAACACTGGACAAGCTACGCAACAGACCCACGATCGGCTGTGCATCCATCGCGGCATCTGTTATGTAGAGTGTTGGAGTGAACTGTTAACTGCGTAGATGAACCAACTCCCATCATCGCCATCTTATTACTGCCCGATCGACGATACCACGGCATGTGTCATCTAAATATATCCTTCCGCTCGACCAAGTCTATGCCGCCGAACCATTGCCCGTCGCACTTTGGTGTATCGCCCGGAAGATTTCCATTTTACGTTTCTGCCATATGATTCAATTGCTGTCTCGCAATGCAGTCCAGAGTATTCTTGGTGTTGTGCAATCGGCGATCGGTGCTAGGATCAGCTCCACTGAGGTTTTGCGACACAATCGGGGAACAGCGGGTGTTTCTCCCTGGCCATTCGCGCGTTACTTGTTTCGCACTTACATCGCGGGTCCGGGCGGCCACTGTGACAGCGGAACTCGACACACAGGTCATGGTACTTTTTGCGCGCGGATAGGGCGAATACAGAGGGCCAGCATGCTGTTTCCTCATCAAATCTTCATAGGAGAAATAATAGCATAGGAGTATCTTCGTCTTCCATCTATGTCCTAGTTCATCGTTTCAACACGGCCAAACCTTGCATGCTTCGTAGAAACAACACTCCTATCTTGTCATCACGTTATCCATCCAGGAATCCAGCATCTAGCTTGGGAGTTTCGAAACAATGTTCACTCAGACACGGATTGGGAGACAGCGCTACGCAAACACGCTGCAAGGCAGTACTCGACGACAGGAAAAAGCAAACCTGACCATGAAGGGGTTGAGACAAACTCGACAGTCCCTTTCTAGACACATTGGAAACGCAACTTTGCTTATGCTGACAACGCAACTGTCGTCTCGAGAACGAACGCTCTTCCAACTGTCGGTCGTAACATGGCGATCGTTCTGGGTAAACCGCTCCTTGCACCACGAATTTTGCCATGGCCATTTTGGAAGGGAAAAAGCAGCACACGTAGAAGGGGTTTAAGATGTACGTGGGCCACCCGTACCCAAGTCTTTTCCTCTTACTGCGGGCAGCCACCTTCCACTCCTTTTAGTGTTCGATCAGAGATGCCCATGTCGCCTGGTATTGCCATCGACTTGGACTCTCACGTTGGCCTGCGACCATGGACTTGACTGCCAATATCCAGCCTCTTGCATATGCCGTAGCTTACTTTACCTTCTTTATCGGCACTTTGTCCATTTTCCTAAGGTTCTACTGTCGCTATATTGTTCTGCGAACATGGGGGTGGGACGACTACATTGCTGTGGCTATTCTGGTAAGTTTTTGTTAAGAATGATTTTGCGAGGAAATAGACAAGACAAAGAGCTAACATCAAGGGTGGTTGTTAGGTTTTTAGTTTCGCGCAGCAAGGAGTCTTACAGATGTTTTTATATTGGGGCTGTGGGCTGTAAGAAGACCTACCGGCTGGAAGCCATGCGGAGATACAGCAAGCTAACTGTGGGGTAGTCATGTTGAAGTTCTAGACACCAAACATCAGCTTGAGATTGCCAAGGTGAGAATCATGGCCCGGGAAAGAGCTTGCTTACAAGTGCATTGTTACTGACCAAGAAAACCAGTGGTTATTCGTCGAGGAAATATTATACTACTCTGTTCACTGGGTGATCAAACTAGCGTTTCTAGTATTCTACCTCCGACTATCACCCGACAGCGATACTTTTAGACATGCCGTCTACTTTGGGGTGGGGCTGAACACTGCTGTATGGATTGCCAGTGTGTAAGTTACGCCCGGTTTCGAACTACCTACCATTCAAGCAGAGAAGAGAAGAAAAGGCTGACAGCAAGAACAGCCTCCTAGCATGCTTCCAATGTATGCCGTTCGACGAAATCTTTCACCTGGGCGCTCACTCGGACGCAAAATGCATCAACAAGTTCATTCTCCTCCTCGGCCCCTGCGTCCTCGTATGTCATCTCCATCTTCTCCCGCTTCATTTGCAGCTTTAACTTATCATCCCCCACAGAATATACTCGTAGACATTTACATCCTCATCTTGCCCATCTCCACCATCTGGGCCCTGAAAAACATACGCATGCGACGCAAAATCGCCGTCCTGTGCGTCATCGGCTTCGGCGGGATATCCGTCCTCATCGCCTGCAGCCGCATTGTCATCTTACTGCGACTTAGCTCGCCATCACCCTCGCTCGACACTTCCTACATCTTAGGCATCATGGTCGTCGTCAGCGCCCTAGAAATCCAATCTGCCATCATCGCCGTCAATCTCCCAAGCCTCAAGGCCCTGTGGACGAGGTACACGGGCGGGACATCAGGCAACGGCGCTGGCGTACCAACAAGTCGCCAGAATCTGCATCACAAGGCATACCGAATGTCCAACTTTAGCGGTGACTCTGCCTCATCGTCTGCTTCCTCTCCAAACAGGAGGCCCCGAAACAACAATAGCAACAAAAAGCGCGCCTCGGGATCCAATTCTTCTTGCTGGGACTCCGAAAACCCCCTTACAAGTCTCGCATCCGAAGAGGAATCTGTCCTTAGCGACATGATGGCCGTCGTGATGCCCATTCAGTGGGTCCGTAGCGACATCCGCGCCATCCGCGTGGGAAGGGGCTACATTGTACGCAGCATGATGAGCATGGAGCGGGTCGAGGACTGCTTTCCTGTCGGTCATTTTCTGCGGAATTACGGGCCGAGGAGGGACGCAGAGAGCGTTGTCGCGTCGCTTGTTTGATGCCGATTGTGAGCGTATATATATATGAAGAAATGAAAAATGGAATGATATGAAATCAAGTAAATACACTGCGAGTTATGACTGTTTTTGTAGGGATGTGCAGGTGTGAATGATGGTTCTGTCACATGGTTTCGTCTGAGATTCTTCTACATACGGACACGGCACAAGACGGCTATGTGAAAGTGGCTTGATCGTCCGTCTCATTTCATATTCTGAGATCTGGCTATTGTAGAATAACGAAGCAAATTAAGTAAACTTACCAGATGAGTCTGGTGGATCCTGCTGAGATGGCATCAGCGGGTACCTCAGCACCTCCACTAAACCACGACTGTAAATCGCGTCGCCTAGATGCGAGAGTGTGTGACCAGTACATAGCGAAACAAAAGTAAGAAAGGTAGCCAGCAAACGATTCTAGCCAGGTGACCTGGTTGACTATGGGTATTGACATCAACGAGCGCAGGAGTCTCTGGGATCCCTAGATCCTGTTCCACAGACTGGCGTCTTCATCGACCCATCATAATGCGGTCGCTTGAACCAAGTAACATCTGAGGGTGACAATTTGGACACCTCGTGGACTCCCTCTTGTAGATCTATTTCATCAGTCCCTTGTAGCTCGTACAGGAGATCACGCTGATATTCTGTTCTTTGCGCGCACCTCTCGAACTCAAATTTACCTTCTAACACCGCCACACCTGCAAACAAGGTTACCGTCAACGCTGAGACTCCTAATAGTGTTGGCCCTGGTGTTGTGAGACGCGGAGACCCGAACGTCCGCTGGCTCTCGCTCGCTCGATTGGATGCTGAGACAATTCCTGGGGGCGGTACAGTGATTGCCAGGGCAGGCTAAGGGAAGGGGTCGGCACTAGGCGAGCATGGTACAGGTCAATCTGATGAGGCTCTGAGAATGGCTAACAAGTACATAACTAGAACCTCGGGAATCCAACCTCCTGGGCGCGTTTACGACGCGTTATAGATCTTTCCAGTCCGGCGTCATAAATGTCATCTTTCTCATAAAGACTGCGGATGTTGAAATAGAACTACCGGATGAAACCATCGCGTCTGATCTGGGTAGTTGCTACGCTAGATTCGCCTCCTTTTGATGTGACAGATGACTCCAACAGGGTAGACGAGCGCAACTGGCGTGGGACAGTTACCTATGGTTGTGATGTGTAGGTAGGCGAGTCCGACATCGGTACTTGTCCACTTGCCAAGTTACTTACCGAGCAGAACACCCAAACTTCATATGAGCTATGTTTTCACGGCTCTTTCACATACGACCATAGGAAGCTGGCAGCAAGCTAACCCGTCCGTTCTAGCATATTTAAGCAGTTTACCGGCGGACTAGTAGTCAGGTGGGTGACCACTGGCGAATCCCCGCTGTTGTATGTTTTTTGCGGTTGCCTTCGTTTTGGTACGTCTAACGACGATGGGAAGACGCTTGAGTGTACGGGACTGGTTGGTGCAGCTTTGGAGGAACAGAGAGGATGGACTGCTGGTAACTTCGTTGCAAACAAATGGATTCTTTCAAGCTGCACAGTTGTTCTATCATGCTCTATTCAGCACGGTGCTGCTTTCCTTCTAGGTATCATATACCCCGTCTTTTTTTTAAACAGGCCACAAAGCTTTCCTTTCCGTAGCTACAAGAACCGCAGTATCCAACCCCGTCCCGATCAACATCAATATTCATATCCCCAACTCCAGAAGCGAAGAAAGATAGCCCCTGAATCATTGCCTCACGCAGAGCAGGTGACCTAGAAATATCGGGTACGCTAGCCGCTACTTAATACCCGTTTTTTACCCCCAAATGATATGACAAACCGACTTTGTCTTCCCAGTACCAGCACTTAGCCTAAACACTGTTGACCGTTAGACCATTCACACCGTTTGCGATACCCTCAGCTCCGAGGCCATCCTTGGAGCCGTTCTGATAATCGCGCGTAATCTCATCCAGCATACCAGCGCTGGCCGCAACGAAGCCCAGGTAGGGCCTGCTTGGATCCAAGACACGGGAGAGGTACTCTGGGTGGAACTGAACACCGACGAACCAAGGGTGATCCTTGATCTCGATAACCTCCATACGGACACCAGCTTCGTCTTTGCCAACGAAGCTCAGGCCGCCCTTCTCGAGGGTGTCAATGTAGTCTGGGTTGACTTCGTAGCGGTGACGGTGGCGTTCCAGGATTTCGCCTTTACCGGCGTACAGAGCGCGGAGACGAGACCACTCGCTGCCTGGCTGGAACAATGTTGGGCGGAGGCCCAGACGCATGGATGCACCCATGGTAGTCTTGTCAACCTCTGGCATGAACATGATGAGCTTGTTCTGGGCCTCGCCGTTGAACTCTTCCGAGGTAGCGTCCTTGATGCCACAGACATTGCGGGCATACTCAATAACGGCGATCTGCATACCAAGACAGACGCCCAGGTACGGCTTCTTGTGCTCACGTGCCCAAGTGGCCGCTGCAATCATACCTTCGGTCGCACGCTGCCCGAAGCCGCCAGGAACAAGAATGCCCGAAGCTTTGACAACTTCATGCCATGCGTTGTGGAATTTGGCAGGGTCTGTCTGCTGACACTTTGGCTCGAGATGATCCGAGTCGACCCAGCGAATATCCAACTTCTTCCTGCATCGCATCGTGGCGTGTTCCAACGCCTTGATGACAGAAAGATACGAGTCTTGGAGCTCGACATACTTTCCGACAAGGGCAATCGTCACAGGGTCGTAGTATCGCGTGTCGTGACCGGTAAGCGACTGCCATTGTGCCCAGGTATGGTTTCCTTTTTGCAACATCTGAGGAGAAATGCTGGCCTGTTCAAGGGCAAGGAACTGACGAACCATAGGGATCAGTCTTTGTTGCTCTAGGAGCATGGGGACTTGGTAGATGGACGGCATGTCCCTGACCACAAGGACCTGCTCGTTTTCGACCTGGCAGAAGTGGGCAATCTTTTCTACGGCGGAGGCATCGAGTTCGCGTTCGCAACGGCAGGCAATCTAGGACTGTTAGGTATACATGCATGCGCATCAGTGTCTCTAAAGAGGCCAACACGTACCAAATCCGGAATCAGACCGTTACTCCTCACCGCCTTGATCGCCTGTTGCGTGGGCTTCGTCTTTTGCTCTCCGTGGATGACAGGTACATACGACACATGGATCTGCATAAAGTTGTTCTTGCCCGCACGTCTCCTCAGCTGGCTCATAGCCTCGACAAATGGCATGCTCTCGATATCGCCAACCGTACCACCCAGCTCGATTATGCAAACATCGGGCTCCTCGCCCGAATCATCGACTGGGATGCGCGCGACCCTCTGGATCCACTCTTGAATTGCATCTGTGATGTGGGGGACGACTTGTACGGTTTTACCCAGATAGTCACCCTTGCGCTCGCGCTCGATGACGTGCTGGTAGATCTTGCCTGTGGTGATGTTGTTATCGCGCGTTAGGGTGATGTTGAGGTAACGCTCATAGTTGCCGAGATCGAGGTCGACTTCACCGCCGTCGGAGAGGACGAAAACTTCGCCATGCCTGTATATGATTTAGTTTTCTGGTACCGTATTGGTCGGTCATGCTGAGGCGTACTCCTTGGGATTCATAGTCCCCGCATCGACATTGAGGTATGGATCGACCTTGATCGACGAGACGTGCTGAGACGTCAGTATGGCAGACAGACACATCGGCCTGCTGTACTTATCTTGAGACCAATAGTCTTGAGTAACAGACCCGTCGACGATGCTGTGACACGTCGATTAGCCCTTGTCTACTGACAGATGCCTCACAAAGCGGGGGTTTCGCAAAAGGCGTCCATATAGCATTTCAGAAGCCCATATCTTCGTCGAGACTGGGTCGCTTCTTCAAGGGCTATACAGTGCCTTTGAATTCCCTGCAATAGTCGTGATACATCTCAGAAGACCTTACCTATGATACCCTGTTTTTACGCATTAGTGGTAATCAAAGGCGCGGCAACCTGCAGCTTACCTTCCCCACGCCGCTGATGACGCCGCCAGACACGAGCACGTACTTCATGATTTGCTTGCAGTGCCTTGAATGCTTGTGGGGAAGGGGAGGGAAGAAAAGAAATTCGAGATTTCGCACGCGTGAAACTTGAAGAGAAAATCGGGCGCATGGACCCTCTCTGCTAGTGGGGCTAAAGGTTATAGCGTGCTTCGCCTCCGCCCTGCGCAAAGCTACTTAACTACACGTCACTTTCCATTGGCTTCTTAGCATGGGGGTTTAAGCGTTTTGAAAAATGCAACTTCTATAAACTGCAGACAATGGGTTATGAAATGGTATCGTGCGTCTCGTCGCTGGAATCCCCAAATGTAAGTACAAAAACGATTCGCCGCATCAAGTCCTTCGAGGTTTCATCCTCCATCACTTGCGATCTGGTGCATGAAACCGCCTCGCTACCACCCACCTCCACCCACCACAAACGAAGACAAAAAAACACGTGGGTAAGAAATGCAGTCATTTTCATGGTGTCGTCAATATGCAAAACCGGTATCTGCGAAAAATGCTTCAGATATCTCCGAATGAACCAGTCCGCGCCGCCCGTTATAAATAATGGTTATGCGAAAAGCCAGTCGTGAAAGAGGCAGAGTGGAAGCTGTCCCATCACTCCCTACGCCGCCTCTTGAGCTCCTCTTCGTCTGCATTGTCGTGCTCTTGGCTTGCTGTGAGTCGCTTGCGCGCCAGTGCCTTCTCGTTACCCTTCTTGACTTGGATGTTGCAGCCCTGCAGCTTCAGTGCCCTGGTCAGAGCACTGCTCGGTCGCATACCGGGAAAGTCTTTGGCTGTGTAGACGGTAAAGACATCGCTCAGGACTTCGGTCAGGATGGGCGAGAAGCCTCCTACGTGTAGGTTCATGGGGTCAATGCGCATGAGCACGAACCGGAGTCGGTATTTGCCATGTGTGCGGCATGAAAGATCGGGGAAGCAGAAGAAACAGCCCTCGACGTCGTGTTCATCTTTTGCTACCGATGGTGAAGCCACGAGCTGGCCCATTAACCGTCGTGTCGTTCGTCGGTCTGGTTGTATAAGTGCCGTTTCTTCATTCGTTCCCTCTGCATTCCAGAGTGTGCAGTGAACCACGTTGAGCGAGTAGCGCAGCTCTTCCTGCTCCGCAGCACCAGTTTTTGGGTCTGTCACTAGCAACTGGATGATGGGTGGAGGGTCAATGACCCTTCGGTCGCGTTCACCAAATCCGCACGCCCGCGCGGCAATGGGCTGTTGTCGTACACGAAGCTCATAGTTGAGGTTACTGCGGCTGGTTAGAAGAGTTTTCATCTTGGTATCCACACAAGCAAGGCAAACTTACAGTTGCTCGTTGTATACGGGCTGTGGTATGGAGCCTGGTAGCGGGATGGCCCGTGGTTGTTTTCGGGGTGGGGGAGCAGCTTTCGAAGGCTCAGAGTAAGCCATCGGACCCAAGGGCGCTCCGGTGGAGCCTTGTTGTGATTGCGCATGTTGCTGGGAGCCAACAGAGCCGCGGAATGGGGTGCTACTTGACGCATAACTGGGAGTGTATGCAGGTGACGGGAGCGGAGCATAATGTCTTTGGTGCGATGGCTCTATCGGGGAAGTAAGAGACGAATATCCTTGTTCGGGGTGCGGGGGATGCCGTTGAAAGGGACGGTGCTCCTCGTAGGAATACCGCTGTTCTGTTACTCTTCTAGGAGCTCTGCTGTCATATTCTGAACGTGGCGAGATGGGAGGTCCGTATTGCCGAGGGGAATAGGGTGGATCGGATCTGGGTGGTGTATATGGGTTGGAGGGCTGTAACAACTTGTCGACTGGCGCTGCTGTTGCTACTGCTCTTTGTGTCGAGGGCGGCTGTGGATAGTCATGGCGTGGAGGCAGTCCAGAATGGATCGAGGGCAGTTGGTTGATGGGTGAGCGGAAATGGTGATCCGGCCGGGGTGGTACAGCATCTGGCGGAATCTCTAGTGGGGGCAGGCGGCGATGGGTATAGTCGAGAAAGCCTGGTGGGGAGAAGAGGGGAGGTTTCTGAGTCTCAGTCATGTCTGAAGGCGGTCGAGAAGCAGTTGACAGAGGGAGCGACGGGGGTGGAGGAAGAGGAGGTGGTTGGGACATGCGTGTATTGTTATTTGCCCGAACCAGGACACGATGCACGCAGCCGCATTTGGATCACGTTTGTGTTCAGTTTGGAGGCTCTTTTCAGACTGGGAGCGTCCGGGCGTGGTGCAGAGTTGGACAGGACGTCAGGAATGCAGCACTGCCTCTAGTGTGGCGGCATGAGTGGTTTATAGTTGAAGAGCCCCTTGTAGGCAGCCCTGTACGTATCTGGATCGCCAGCAGCCAGATCGCCGCCCGGCTGCTTCAATTCAGTAATGGCGACGTTAAGGTGGAGAGGCGCTCAGACACATTAAAACAACGGCCACCCGGGAAGAGGGCAGGACGCAGGCCGGGGCGGACCCGCAGGCACCCTGGTTCACTGGCAAGCCTCACGCCAACCGTCAAGCGTAGCCGGCTCGGAGCATAAATTTCGACCAGGACAGCGATAAGTGCAGCGGTGGACGCTGCGTGATGTGTGGATCCGAGCTTGGCGGACGGCTAGTTCGTGGACCCCCAGATTCTGACGTGTGGGTTGGGGCGAAGCCATGTGAAGGGTGGGCGGATGGCTTGCAGCTACCGTGTTGCCAGCGTCGAGGTGGAGAGTGGTCATGGTGGCTGTGGTTGTGGTTGTGGTTGTGGTAGTTGTAGTAGTAGTTAGGCAGTGAAGAGCGGCATCATGCTTGTTCATTCATTCACCCAGTAGTGGGATGCTGTGTATTCATTCCCCCATTTATTCGTCCATCCCTCCACCCATCCATTCATTCAATCAGTCGCATCGTGTCTAGGATGATGCCGGACTAGCTGACGCATGTGGTCTCTGCGGGCATCCACTTTCTTTCCACTATATGCAGCAGTAGGTTTTGGGAAGCATCCACGGGCCGGACAAAACCTCTCTCTCTCCCTCTTCCTCCCTCTCTCTGTCTCGCGCGTGGCCCGGCTGGCAACGCAGCCTCTCTAGCAGTGTTTTCGTGAGCGTCACCAAAACGGGCTCGAAGCCGGGTAAAAAGAGAGACAAACAACGGCATGCGTGTTTCGCAGACCAGCTGATTTTCGAATCACGGCTGGCCAGGGCGTCGCACGCTGTAACGCGGCGGGCAGCCAATATGGAGCAGCATGCCAAATATCACGTAGCCTGATGCCTGGGGGGGGGGTAAGGGAGGGGGCTGCGGCAATGGTGTAGGGAGCGGAGGTAGTATTGCGAAGCGGGTGTGCCTAGACCACCTGCCTGCAACGCTGTTGCGAGGGTGGAGGGGGGGGGTAAGGGGAGGGGACGGGTCGAATCGAATGGTTTAGTGCTCTCTCGGCTTGAGGGCTTGAAGAGCTTCATCTGTCAGAGGCCACGACAGGACACCCAATGGTAAGCCGGCGGGTTGCGGCTAAAAGCGATCTGCCCTGCGATGCCTTTCTTGTCCGTCTCCGCGCTGCTTGGTGGGGTCTGCTGGCACGGTGAATGATGGGTTATAGTGCAGACCAGGGTCGAAACGGGTCTGCCCAATTCCGGGATTTTGGGAAGAATGCACGATGCAGAGGCGCGCACTTTCTGCTCGACAGACCGAGACATACATACATGTGCCCGTCTTACACACATGCGCACACGAATCATGCTGGTGGTCGCTTGGGCGGAAGAATACTGAGGGTCGCTCATGGGGGCGTGCGGCAGTTGTCGTCTTCCCATTCTTTCTGCTCCCATGGCCGCCCAGCTGTCGAACGACGTCTGCATCAATAGTGGATGACGAGTATACACCGGATATCGGGACCAGCCATGGGCCCTGTCCATCATGTTGCACTGCTGCAACCCTGGCAAATGCCGCCTTTTCGGACGGCCTAGCGCAAGCACCTCCTTACAGTCGTATCGTTGATCCGGTAGAGCCCCTAACTGACGAGTATTGCTGCGAGCACGCATCCAGCGTACCTGCGCTCACCCTGGCCTAGCGAAGTCCGCTCTGTGCGACGTTAGGCGGGCGCATTGCTACTTTGACTCGATGGTCCTTGGCCTGGTCTGCACTCGATATTCTCGCTTCCAGACATGGCCATATCTGCGCTACCATACCCCTCATCTGCCTGGATTCCGACAATGGAGGAGTGGAGGAGTGGAGGACCGAAGGACTGGTTGATTGAGTGAGCGAGTGAGTGAGTGAGTGAATGATGAATTGATTGATTGATTGATGGATGATTAACTGGCTGGCTGGCTAGCTGACGGCCAGGGATAGAGAGTGCGTCTGTGTGTGAGAGTGAGGGAGAGATCATCTGCCGTGTTGGGTAGGAGCCTAGGCGAGCTCCTTCCCTCACACGCCCATCCTAATTCCACTTCAATCCCATACCCATTCATTCCCTACCCACTATCCACCCTCGACCCTCGCCTCTACTGGCCATTCACCGTTCACCGTTCACCGTTCACCATTCACCATCCCCAGCTGCCCTGCTCTTGTCAAGTCTCCCCTCCCCTCGCTTCGCCTCGTCTCGTCCACCTACCACCCACCCCCCTCATCTCCCTGTCCACCACCCGTCCATCCATCCAAACACCTCGACGCGCTGCTCGACGTCGCATGAATCACGTCGCCACTCGCCCGCAACAGGCCACCCACGAAGCTGCCTGGTCGAGATCGACATCCCCGCCAAACATCCACCCTGGTTTGTCTATGCCGCCATGGCTGCCAGGTTTGGCAACTATCTTGGTGCGTCCCACCCAACTTTATCCCGAACCGTTCATTATTCCCTTGCCTTTACTCGAACCGGCCGTTCGCTCGGCACCGCTTGCCTCGACTAGCGCTCGCTAACTCTTCCTTCGCGCAGATTATAGTGGCGTCTCCAAAGCCCCAGCCTCTGCCACTCATGTCCTTGATCCGCGATTGAAAATCCTGGATACGCTGATCCCGGCCAGCTTCACCGCCAAGCACTGCCTCGACGTGGGTGCAAACGCAGGCAGCGTCAGTGTTCAACTCGGTATGTGCCCGTCAAGGATACCCCTGCCGCTTCGTCCAGCCGACTATAATAGCCATGTGCTTGATATTGACCCAAACTTGCAGCCTTTGACTTTGGCGCCGCCTCCGTGACCGGCGTCGACATTGATCCCAAGCTAGTTGCCCAGGCCGAGAAGCTCTATGCTCTACGCGCCTCCCGCCGTCGGCCCCCTACCGTTAGTTCGGCGCCCGTTGTCGACTACTTTCCAGTCTCGGCCCTGCTCACCCATGGCTATCGCATAGAGCCCCAAGCCAAGGCTGCATCCAATGCCTCGTCCTGGTTGGCTGACGAGCCTCGCGTCAACTTCTTCGCCGCAGATTGGGCTCTGCCTACCGGCCAATACGTCCAAGACACTTATGATGTGATCCTGGCCTTATCCGTCATCAAATGGATCCATCTCGAGCATGGCGATCCAGGCCTCGTTGCCTTCTTTGCCAAATGCAGCTCCTCGCTTAGACGCGGCGGTTATCTTGCCATTGAGCTACAGTTGTGGGATTCGTATCTCAAGGCCGTTCGCCCCAATCATGCACCGCATTTTCAACACTCCTTGAACAAGTTGAAGTATCGTCCAGAAGACTCTTTTGACCAGCTCCTCAAGGACCAAGGCTTGTACCTCTGCGCTTCGTCCGATGCCTTGCCTCGTCGCATTAGCGTTTACAGAAAAGCCTGACTACACTGTCAACCCCTAGGCCGAAAATCTCTCTCTTAAACATAGCCCGATAACATATCAGACCATTTTGATGTCGCCTACCTATCTCACACCATTAGCACCACTATCGGTAGGGATCTATACAGCTTCACCATGTTTCACACTGCCTAAGCAATTAAACTCTACTTAGCATTCATAGTCTGCCATCTCCCCCAGAACATGTTTTGACCGGGCCTCACCATCGCACTACAAGTCTTGCTTCCTTGGTCGATTCCTGGATACCATGGCGCACCCATTTCCACAAACGACTATTCCCTGCTACAGATCACAGTAATTTCCAATATGTCTTGACCGTCTCGACCCCATCGCACTCAAGACCCTCATGGACAAGACTTCGCCCCACAGTTCACGATTTATGTCCGGATTTGTTCCCTGTCTGCCGATCTTTCTCCTCACTAAACCGGGTTTTTTTCAAACTCAACCCATCGTACGATCACGGGAACCATGCAAGCAGAGATCGGCCAACAAGCAGATATTGTGCAGGATTTACCATGTTGCTCACGCCCGCGACGTTGCAGGTGCGCATCATTATAGTCGAATTGTGACTGTGACTGCGCCATTCGGGCATCAAACCTCTGATTGGCTCCACTGTGGGTAAGGAAGTCGCATGTCGCGATTCTGCGCTAGCACTTGTCACAAGGGCACAATGCGAGAGCTAACGATAGCGGTTCCTCGGAGTTTTTTTTGACATAGGCGTGGTAGACATGTTCCTACTAATCAAACTTGTTCTGTGTCAGATGGTAGGATTTACTAGGCAAACCTTAATCCCTTCCGGTCAATTCGGTATCCGAACGTAGTTTCAACGCTATTGTCCAAATTCACCGACAATCAGGTTGTCTTTTCGATTCTCAATCCAATCATGGTTTCGCAACGTGTCGGGAAATGAGGCGACAATATCGTTTCCCGGTTATCTGGGCGAGGGAGCCGCTAGCT
This sequence comes from Curvularia sp. IFB-Z10, assembly GCA_002161795.1. Taxonomy (NCBI): domain Eukaryota; kingdom Fungi; phylum Ascomycota; class Dothideomycetes; order Pleosporales; family Pleosporaceae; genus Curvularia; species Curvularia sp. IFB-Z10. Next base: position 1,607,156 of record JPSZ01000010.1, read on the forward strand.
CACGTGTCATGACAATTTCAAATCGATAAAGAGGTGACAAAGTGGGCAAAGGAGGCTGATCCTGTGTCCTTTATGGAAAACTCTCTGAATGATCACGGAGCCTTGGCTGTGTTTTTGGACTAGAACAATAGTCAATCAGTGGGTCCCTTTAGAGATGTTATCAGCATGTGTGAAGAGTACAGTATCACCATGTGACCCTGCGAGACACGTCGCCTTGCTTCAATTCCAATCAAGCAGATGCAGAAAGCGCTTGCTTTCTAATATATATATCTATCTCAGCCCGTGGTAGAGACAGAAGCAGCACAGTGTACATCTGGTCTTGAGCTAAGACTATAGAATCCTGTCGCGAAGCTGTGCTTAGCATAGAGGGGGAGCATAGCTACCGTTCTTCCTCTCAGGTTCGCACTCTTTTGACTGATACCAACGTCGTGGCTTCATTGCACAGCAACCGGAACAAGATGTAGAGTCTACATGCCACGTTGCAACAACTGTACATATGTTATGAAGGCGACCATTCTTTGCTTTTTCAACCTCGAGGGTGATACCGAGGATCAATGATGAGACTGAACTCGCACCGGATACGTTAGGCACAGTACTACCGATCATGGTAAATGCTTCTTACTGGAGCGATGGGGCGTTGAATCAAACATGGACAACGCATCGTCGGATAGCTGCATGGTGAAAGACGGGCGTACAGGAACCAGGGGCGGCGTACACAAGCCATGCTGCCCAATACAGGCGCGGATACATGACGGGGTGAGGTGGCTTTTGGTGACAACAAATGCACTGCGCACACAGACACATGCATGTCCAAACTCAACAAGGCATGCAGAAAGTTGTAGTTGTGGATGGCTGTCGTGTGCGGAGCGAGACTCACAGCTTGCTTGGATTACGTATGTGGGGGAGGAAGGAAAAAAAGGGCCCAGTGATAGCGAGGGCGTATGCAATTGCAAGGGCATATGCAAAACATATCTTTTCTGCTGTGCAACCTTGCAGCACACCCGTCTGTCCTTGCCACCAAATCTTGCATCTCGCCTCGCCCGAAAAAACACCACCTTTGGATATGCCAGCCAGTGTGCTGGATTCAGCAACGGCTGCAAGCAGCTGAAAAAGAAAAACACCCAGTTTGGCCGCATTTGCCCCCTCCCCCCCCCCTCAAAACGTATTGAGGCGCGAGAAAGGAGGGAGAGAGAAAAATTTCGCCGCTTCTTGTGGGCGCAGTAGCGGGGCTGAGAAATATCGCCTCTAAGCCGCCTCACCTTTGCGCTTCAGTAGCCATGGTTCTCCAGCAAATGCTCGTTTCGCCCTCCTCCTACCAGGGACTTCGCTGGACCGGACGCACGACGATTACAGGCACTGGCTGAGGCCCACGTTGCGTAGTGCAATGGCCATGACGCGTAGCTGCTGGACTGTCTGCGGTGGCGGCACGTCTCAGCTTGGATGAACAGCAGCTACCTGGCGACTAGACCAAGCCAAGCACCGCAGACAGAGCATATAACTCTCGAGTAGCGTCAATCAGGAGAAATGTCGGTGTGCCCGGAATACCACGCCCAAGATCCAGGTCAAGAAACCAAACAACCGCCCTCTTCCGCCGCTTTGCGCACCCCCAGACAGAGGTAGAGAGGTGAGCAGACGCACATACAGTATAAGACCCATGCGTCCGCATCGCGTGGGATGCACGCCGCCACAGGTGCTGAGGCGCAAACGAACGGGCGCCTTATAAGGGGGCGTGCTTATTTATGACATGGAACGGTTTCGTGCTGACCGTGCGATAGGCTTCCTCGACGGCTTTCCGCGCAAGTGCCTCTCACGATCTCTCTCTGTGCCTGTCTTGTACATGTCCCTGGTCTCTGTGACATGCTTGCCCAAGCAAGACATAAGCCGGACCCTTGCTTTTGCCAAAGCGAATGACCTTCCGAGCTTGGTCACACAGAGCTAGACAGCACTCAACCACTACTCGCCAACCAGCCCGAACTGCGCACCTCTGCTACCGTTCCAGACCGCGTAGACAGCGATATATACGCCCTCCAAGGCCAGAAGACCGGCCACACCTGCAATCACCAACGACAAGATGCCGCCTGCAAGCTCCTCCTTCACGCCTCTCAATGTCTCGGATGACCTGGTGCCAGAATGGCTGGGGTCCTTTACCTTGGCGGCGCCCCCAAATACCGACCTCTGGAGAAAGCCACCGTCGGGCGATGTATCAACCGCCCCGATCCTCTACACTGCGCTGCGCAATCCTTTCATAGCCGCCGAGGTCACCGTGTCTGCTGATTGGGAGCTGGAGTGGGATCAAGGGGGGTTGGTGATATTTGCGGGCACACCGCCAGGACACATGGCAGCGACAGCAGCAGCAGCAGGAACAACAACAACAACATCATCAACATCATCAACACTCGAAGTGCCCAACATAGCCGATATTCTACTAGAAGACAACGCGACACAACGGCCTGCAACGTCATCACCCTCACAGACTCCGATAGCGGACAACAATGACACTCTGGAACCACACAACCCGTCTGGTACCGGTAGCCCCCAGCGAACCAGTAACAGCACACACGGCCCCCCACCCGCCTATTCAGCCCAACCCCCAGCCTCCAAATGGGTCAAGGTCGGCCTAGAATTCTGCAACAACGCCTGCCACGCTACCTCGGTCGTAGCCAACTCGGACGGCGCAGACTGGTCCCTCTCGGCGCTGCCGCCGCACCAGCAGCGCCGCTACGATCTCCGCGTCAAGATCGAGCGCATTGGGTATGCGCTGTGGGTCTGGTACGAGGACGACATGGTTGGCTGGAAGAAGCTGAGGGAGGTGACGTGGTTTTTCTGGGGGGTCGAGGACAAGGCCGTTCGCGTGGGCGTATATGCGAGTCGGCCGGCAAATTTTGGCCTCAGCATGTTTGATGCGAGACGGGCGGGTGGCGGCAACAATCATGGCGAGGGCGGCGGGTTCCAAGCGAGGAATTTGTGTGTTGATTTTGAGGGTTTGGAGATTTTTTAGCCAGTACAAATGGATAGGGCCTCTTTCATTGTTTTTTTTCGGTTTCTGGGTGGAAGAAGAATTGGTTTCTATTTGGGATTTCGTTTTTGTTGGGTATAAATTTAATGTCCTGGATGATACCATACCGTACCATATCATACCATAGTATAGCTGGTACTACTACTACTACTACTACTACTACTACTACTACTACTACTACTACTACTACTACTAGAATTCCGCTTTTCTTATTTTCATATTCGTTTTCTTCCTCCCATATGTCGTATCCCATAGCCATAGCAAAGCCCTTCAGTGTCTTTTCTCTCTCCAAGCACACTACACCTTTCATCTAAGCACAAGGTACGTAGTAATCCCATCAATCATGTGAAAAAAAAATCTCCAGGAGCACTACTAACCAGCTTCCTTGATATCAAAGACCCACAATCCCTCGGTACTACAACAAGCCCTGGCTAAAGTTACCATTGCCACAACTTCTCCCCCTTACAACCTCGTAGATATAGCCACGCGAGCCAGCGGAAATCACAACCTAGCATAGCCTAGCATACCTACCCGAGATCATCGCCTCATTTCTACCCACCTACCTACCTACTCACCTACCCACCTAACCAGCAAAGAAAAGAAAAGAAAAACGACGAGAAACGGGCTTGTGAAACGTGTGCCCATATCGTCTGTGGCCAAGGTACCGCAAAGATAAAAGTACCCCCTTTTTTTTTCTCTATTTCCCTCTCTTCGCTGAGTTGCGTGCTAGAAGTACTGCGACGGAGCCTGTGTAGCATAGCGGGAACGCAGGATATATCTGGTGGTTTTGTTTGCCGTGTTCGAGGGAATAGGGAATAAGTAGTTTTGCAGGCAAAATACCCTTTTCTAGTGGTGGAATGGGATGGGCGTGAAAGGACGTTGGTGTGAGTGGGTGAGTGAGTAGATTGAGAAAGAAAGTATGCAGACCACGTCGAGAGTAAGAGATGTGAACGGAAAGACGAGAAGCAAACAGAAAGTAACGTTTGGATTGTACTTTGCATACAGGCATGGCAAACACACACACTGATACATATGTGGAGAGAGAGAGAGAGAGAGAGAGAGAGAGAGAGAGAGAGAGAGAAAGTTGCAAGTCATAAAAATTACAATTAGTCATATCTAATGCTTCTTCGCGATCCATGCCTACTGACGCCCGAATAACCCAAACGCATACATACATACAGCGAGCGTCATTCAGAGAAAAAAAAAGGTATATACATCCAAGACACCACACACATGCTCATCGTCATGCTCATCGTCATGCCCACCAGTTACTTTCTCGCCTCAGCAATGATATACGGTCCAATAACGCACACGGCCGTCCAAAGCACCATGGTAGTCTCTACTGTCAGTGTCCATGGCGCCATGTACACTGGCACTTCGGTCAACCTCACATAAATGGCGTAGAGAGCAACATAGAAAAAGTGGTAGATCAGCATCCAGGGATGGGTGATCAGACCCGCTAGCATACCACTTGGCTCCGCGACACTAGCACCGCCGCGTAAAAAGTATTTGAAGCAGCCCTTTTTGATGAGTTCGAGGTAGACGTTATTTGCGGCAAAGAGCGAGTACAAAGCCATTGCGAGGATGTTGATGACGCTGGTGCCGTTCTTGCGCTGCCAGTGGAATTTGCTGAGGGCGTCGAGAACAGCGCTAGAGTCTTCGAGAGAGGGGACGTTGGCGGGAGAGAGGAGAGAAGAAAGGAGGACTACGTCGTTGAATGCGACTGTCATGCCTCCGCCGGTAAGAGGATGGCGCATGTTCATTGCGTCGCCGAGGAGAATGAGCCCGGCTTGTTTCTGCGTAGCAGGGGGCAGGAAGGAGTTTGGCATGCTGCGGAGCTTGCCTGCCTCGACGGCCTTGCGGAAAGCGGGCTGCACGCATTCGGGAAGTCGGGGCAGTGCCACATTGAGCATGTGGTTCTTGATGCCCCCGTTCTTAGGGGACGCTGAAGGCAGGTTCTCTGGGACGTCGATGAGAATGCGCGTCTCGTGAGTGGCGATTTGGTAGATGAGAATCGGAGGTGCGTCAGTGAGGATAACGTGACCATGGTTGGGGACAGGAAGCTCGGCGTCAATCATCTCCAGGCCCCAGAACTTGCTGCGGACCTGGGGCTGATGGGGGAGGTATTCTTTGCGGAACTTGGAATTATAGCCATCGGCGACAAGTGTGACGGCTCCAAAGTAGTAGTCTTGTTCTCCATCGGTTTTGCAGGACACACCCACTACCTGACCGCTATGGTCGCTCTTGACCAGTGATGTGACGCTCGATTCGATAACGGTAACGTTTGGCGTCGACTTTGCCTTGGCACGAAGCTTGGAGATGAAGCGGCCATGGTGGAAGGAACGGCCTTCGGGTGCCTTGGAGGGCGCGTCCTTGATGAGGTTGTTGGGGTAGGGAATGTGGGCCTGTTCGTTGTGGTACATGACCTGGTAGCCGTAGCAGGGAATGGCATCAATGTCGTCGAGACAATCTAAAACACCCTGTCAGCATTCGATCCTCCATGTCCGCACAAGTATATCATACCCCTCATGCCCAGCTTCTCCAATGCATTTACACCGCCAGGTTGCAGCAGCTCACCGACAATGCGGTCGGGCTCCTTCAGACTCTTTTCTAGCAATATCACGCTCCTGCCCTGCTTGCCAAATGCAACGGCGGCAGCGCAACCCAGGACGCCTGCGCCGACAATGACGACATCAGCTTCATGGTGAATGCGCCGCCTCTCCTCGCGGTGGTCGACTGTTTGTGTGGCTTGGGCCGTGGGGGGAATGTGTGTGGAGGAGCCTCTCTGGCGCAGTTGTGGAGAAGGCGTGGCGCTGACACCAGGCGGCAGCTCCGTGATTTTGGTACCAGAATACATGGTGAGCATGGCTGCAATTAACAATGGGCCTGGTTGCGGGCCCAGCTGAAAGGATTTGGTTGCGAGCGACGGCGGTGGAGGCTGAGGACAAAACAAGCAAGAAGTCTAGGCTCGTGGCAGGTGATGTCAGTGGAAAAGCAAAAAAGGCGGAATGCAGGCGGGCAAAAAGGGCGTCGCAAAAAGAGTGGTGATTAATAGAGCATTGAAGAAGATATTGTAAGACGTCAAATGAACACAAGAGCCAGGGTCCCGGTGGTTTGTTTGGTCGGTTTCCCCCAGCGCGTGGCGAACCCACGATCTTAAGCGTCGATGTCGGCAACAGGGATCGCCCTCACCGCCTCGCCGTTTCTGCCAGGGGTTGCCGCTTCTGTGCGCCCATTGGCCAGCGTGGCGTGAACATGGCCTCACCTGCACCACTAGCCTCGTCTCACACCATTATCGCCTTTTACCTACCAAATGGTGTGTGTGTTTTCATGTGATTGGGAAACAGAGCAGACTCAGTTAGCATTGTGCTGGACACATATCTTCGTAGCTTGGTACAATACTCATGTCTGCAGTACATGCGCGGAACGAATAACTTACACTACATACAACAAGACTAATAAAATAATAATAATAGAAATTACAATACAAAACCACTAAGTGTTACGTACAAATCTAGGTGTCTAGTAAACAATACAGAAAGTAGAAATGTCCAAGGGGAATTAGTGCATCATGTCGTAGTACAATGCCCCTCCTTTGCCCGTTAATGGTAGACGTCAGGATCGTCACCAAGTCCTTTTCCCATGTGTCCAGTGGCCAGTGTCCGAGTCCCATTTCCCAACCATATCCAGCCGTACAAGTGTCCAAAGTCCAACTACGCCGGTTGAGTAAGAAGAAGAAAATAAAAGAAGAAAAAAACACCATGGACCAAGCCGAGGCCCAAGTAGCACTGTCGATCTTGCTATGCATAGCCCGAGCGTCTTAAAAGGCAGCCCCAGGTGCCTTGGAGAATGCAGGCGATGTCAACGGAGTATCGGCTTCATTGATGGCTGACTGCCTGTCCAACGAGTTTCCGCTCGACTCAACCGACTGCGCTGGGCCAAGATGCGAGTTGCGGTAGTAAGCCTCGTAGAACTCGCTCAATCGCGTGTCATGCACTCCGCCCTGGCCGGGTACAAGAAGAGTCGACTGGCTGGGCTGTCCTCCGCTGTCGCTCTCGACAGACTCAAGGATCGACGTGCGGCCAGACATTGCAGTCGACGAAAGAGATACCGGACGCTCCACCCTCAATTGTTCCGCCTCTTGCCCTTGCGTATGCCCAAAAGCTTGGCGTATCGCTCCGAATGCGCCCAACCAGTTGCCGTTGCCGCTCAGTGTGCTCCTCACATCGCTTTCACTTCCGTCGTGAGAGAGAGAACATGCGCGAGCTTGTATTCGGGCCGTGGCAGCGGACGAGGAAGATTGGACAGGCTCAGAGTCTTGGTCAAAAGTTAGGGAGAGCCCAATATATGTAACTATCAAATGCTAACATTACACGACAAGAAAAAACAAACGCACCAGGGAGCTGGCTACCTACTCGGCACGTAAACCTGCACGCCAGGAGAATCGTTCTCGGGAGACGGCGACGGCGAGTCTTTTCTCAAGGCATGACTAGGAACGGTTGGCAGCCGGGTAGTGGGAGGATTGTAGGGCGATGGATTGGAAGGCGACTCGTATGGTGACGTGGTCGAGGACAGCCTGAAGCTGTCGTTGTCGTGCTCATACGATCCAATCGTTACAGTAGGGGTTTCGCGAACCAGTCCAGGTGATGGAGGCACTTGAAGAGACATGTCGACTGGGTGGTTGTGTCTTCCACTAAGTTCGGCTTCGGATGGACGCAGCCTCATCGTTGGGGTCGCAGTCTGGCGAGTGGGCTCGTTGGCGGCACTGAGGTTCAAGCTGAGCATGCTGGCGTTGTTGGACTGGCCCTTCATGAGTGGGGAGCTCGCACTTCCTCCAACTAGGGTCGTGTTGCTCATAGCCGGATGATCGCCCGCAACGGATCCGGCTCTCGACGTGGGACGCGACTGGGCGACACCAGCATAGAATCCCGCTTCGATGGCCCGAATACCAAACAAATCTCCCTCATCCTTCTCGCGTTGGTTTAATTCGACCGTGTCCTCCTTGGGTCCAGATTCGAGTTCGGCGTTGGTCGCCTTCTTTAACCTATTCCATTGTAAGTTGCTGTGACGCTGTTTGGCTTATTGTACGCACCTGTGGCGGTTGTAGAGGACCTTGATGAATCCAGCAATGATGGTGACACCAAGAAGGCTCATGAAGACGACACTGGTACGGGTTAGTTTTGTTGCTAACTAGTGCGCACGGCAACTTACACATATTTGTACGCCAAGTCGAGGTTTCCAAACCAGTTGCCCATTATGATTATGGTAAAGGACGATAGTGTCTGATTTGGGGTATTGTAGGGATGCGTGTTCTTCCGGGACAAGTGATGGGCAGACGGTACTTGCTAAGATGTCGATCCAATGACTTTGTTGCTAGAAGCCCGAATGGAATACAAATTAGAAGTGAACCGTACAGTTGTTCCTGATTAAGTTGCAGGCTTATGTCTTCCAATCAAAAGAGCGGCAGGGAAAGTCGGGAAAGAATATGTCCAGTTCAAGAGGGAAACGCAATAGAGACAGTAAGATTATTGGAAACGAAAGGACGTGTGATGGAAGCACACCAGTAACGAGCGGTTCGGGGAAGCAAACTCCTGAAAAACCAAAGCTAGACGGCAGAGCGAGGAGGGGGAGTAAATGAGGGTAGTCGGGCTAGAAGGGATCGCTGTCTACTTCAGTCATTTGGGAACCTAAAAACGGAGTGGACAATCCGGGTATCAATGTTCTGCCCGCAACACACGCGCCAAAGACCAATCACAGACAGGATGCTGCCCGGAAAAGAAGTGTCAAGCTTATGCGCTAACGATATTGGATGCGAGGTACCCGTTGACCATGCAGGAGGTAGTCTTGCACCCATGTCAGTGCGCTCGACATTCGGCAGGGCTCTAATTCGATGGAAATCTGGGCGCCTCGTAAAATCCAACCTATTGGTGATCAATCCATGCCCCGTTCCCCATGTCCGAGCGACTCTTTGCTGGGCATAACAAAAGAGGCCATAGTGGGCCATAGTGTTGACGCGCTTGGGATCAGGCGAGAAGTGGCTGAGAATGCAACAAAAGCATGCTGGATAGGAGCCAGACATGGACGTTTGGCCCGTGTGGTAAGTGCATGTGATAAAGGTGCAGCGCTTTGCCATGCTGATGTCGAGGGAAAAAAGCCGGCGAGTTCAGATGGACGGCGGCTAATCAGCGCCGCCCGTAGCGCCCCACCCTTGGCGCCTCTTGGCAGGAGCCACCCGAAAATGGCGAGGGCACGGGCGATGGTGACCCTTGCACGCTGCTTTTTACAGCTCCATCACAGCAACCCCCATAGCAATAACATCCAGGCACCACACATAGCTACTTTTTCCCAACCCTCTCGTCGCAATGCCCATCTCCCGAAGTCGTCCCGCTAGCGGCAATTTCCCAGGCACCCGGCAGCGGCGATGTGACATTGCCGACTTTGCCCTTGGCTCAACTCTGCTCTACAAGCACCCTCACCCTCCCAACGCACTCCCCATGGTAAATGCGGAGTGGATGCATATGATGTAGAGGGCGCGGAGCCACGCCGCTCAAGGCGTGTCGCACCACGATACAACAGGCTTGAGGCCGGCCAAACGAAACGCCTATAGCTCGCTTCTGACTCTTCAAACTCAGTGGCGCAGCGGGGGCCGCTTCTGACAGCGACGGTAAACCGATGACCCGCAGCGCAAGCAGCTTGCCCGAGGGCCCGAGTTTGCCATACCGCCACCAGCACCTCAACAGCATCGTCAGGCCAAGGCAAGCCGCAGTGTTGCGTGCAGAGAGCCTACGTAGTTTCCAGCTTGCAGTACATACTACATATGTATGCGACGTCCATCCCGATGGGTGTGGTGCGCCACAGCCACGTGCAACAGGCTCGAGCTTTTTCTCCTGAGGCAAGCTCCGTGACTGGCGGCTCCGCGGTCGTCTTCTCACTTGCCCTCGTACTTGTTGGCGCCAATCGTAGCATGCGGATGATGTGGTCCGACCGTCTTACTGTCATCTTTGTTCTTAACGCGAAAAGGAGGCCGGTGCGGGCGCAGTGAGATTGCAGGCTTCCAGAAACGCTGCCCATTGTTATGCGACGCACCCAAAGCGTTGCGCCGCTCAACGTACTGTCAAGCTGCACTGCCCTTCTGCAGCACAGGCTGCAACACCATCTCCCAGATTGTAATCGGCAGAGCTGTCAGTTGCATTTGCCTGATTCATGACCCCGATGCCTGGCAGGTAGTTTTCTCTTTTGTTTTTTTCTCCTAGCAACGGCCTCTGGATCCTTCCGCCAGACAGTTGTCGTCTACGCGTCGTGAGCATGCTTCAGACTGGGTTATTCCACGTCCTACAGTAATATTGCTGGCATATTGTTGTGTGGACGCGAGGCTTCTGCATTTGTGTTGTCTTGAGTGCGGGCGGCGTGAGCCCATGTAGGCTTGTAAAGTGTGAGACCAGACCACATGCAAGGTTGGAACATGTGTTGTGATTACATGCTTTGGGATCATCAACGCTTGTGATTAAAGATGCTCGTCTTCTGTTGGTGAAATAGCTGATAGTTGCTTATGCTCGAGGTGAGGTTCCTGGCAGGCACTCACGATGTATGGCGTCATCGAGTCATCGAGTCATCGAGCTTTCCCTTGGCGGCTGCCGTTTCCCACACGCCACATCCGCCCAAGAGCCTAAGCATCGAGTCAGTTTCGCAAGCCATCATGGCTTCACCCAACAGTACATCTGCAAAGTCGAGGATTCTCAAGATCGAGCCACTCGAAAATAAAGACGCAAAGTGGGCCACGCTGCTCAAGTAGGTCAATCATCCTCCGCAGGCTCGTCAAGCTGCACGTGCATCCCTCGTCCTGATCGCAGCAGAATCGTCAAATTTTACACCATTGACTTGTTTCAGAACTACCTATACGGATCCCGAAGGTGTCGAGCGCACTTGGGAGTCTGGCGAGCGTCTCACACGGCCCAAGGGAACTGATATCGACGGTGTCGGTGTCGCAGCAATTCTACGAGACCCCGCAAAGCCCAACGATGAGCCGCGCATCGTTCTTCAAAAGCAGTGGCGTCCGCCAGTCAACGCTACCGTCATCGAGGTTCCAGCCGGTCTAATGGATCCAAATGAGAGCGCTGAGACGTGTGCGCTTCGTGAGCTTAAAGAAGAGACGGGCTATGTTGGTGAGTTAGTTGAAGACCAAGCTGTAAGTCATGGCAAACATGTATCGCCTAGGAGGCATGCTAATGTTTTACTCTCATGTTTAGTTTCAGGTCAGCCCCATCATGTTCAATGGTGAGTCGTATTTGATCTTAGACTAGCGGCTACTAGGTTGGCTTGAAGCTTCAGAAAGGGGCCACTAACTGAACAACCGCACAGACCCAGGCTTCTGCAACACCAACTTGAGAATGGTCCACGTCACCGTTGACTTGTCCCGCCCGGAGAACCGCAATCCGCAGCCTACCCTTGAGGACAATGAATTCATCGAAACATTCTCAGTCCCATTGAAAGACCTATGGAACGAGTGTATTGCTCTTGAAAAACAGGGGTACGCCATCGATGCACGGGTCGGCACATTGGCGGAAGGAATAGAGTTTGCCAGGAGATTGAAGTTCACATAGCCCAGCGGGAAGACAGAATGCACCAACAAAGCGGCGGTTCTTACTGGCGTTGCTAACTATATATTACTAGACCAACAAGCCCAATACTCTGACAACGGTTTGAGTGTTCGAGCTGGTAGAGCGCCTTGCTAAGCCTTGGTGGCAAGTTCATTGTATCATGATTTTGGTGCAACCGCCACAAAACCTGGACTAAGATAGTGCTTCATTGCTCGTATCCTAGCAAACTGCAGTGAAACCCACCCGTATTTAGCCGATCCGCCCGTCAACATATATTGAGTACCACCAGTGCTGAGCTACCCTCTAGAAGATGCTACGGAAACTTGAGTGTTGCTCCATGCATGACATTGTACAGATACCCGACAACCAAACCTCTCCTCATCAACCCTTGGCCGCATCCTTTTACCCCACAGGTCATTATTTAAATCCCTAAAATTCGTGACCGAGAACTGCTAACCTCCGCAACACTGAGGAGCTTGGCTTGACGAATTGAATGGTTTCCACAGAGGCAAGGTTGGCTCACATGTATGTGTATTTAGACATCACGTATTACGCTAAGAACCGTGCTTCAACGTGGAACTTGTATGTCCAGAATGTTGTTTGTCGATGCAATACGCATTGGTTGGCCTTGAGTAGTGTTGAACTTCTGGGAAGATGTGAGGTGTCAGAAGTGCAAGGATTGATTTCACTACGTATGCTAGATGGTTGGCTATGAGATTGGAGGGGAGACGTAAATCATAGTTTTCATGTTATCGTACAAAAGTGGTATTGGAGCTATTTGTTCTAGTTGATCCGTTTCTGCAATGCTGCATGCTGATGTGGCTGTGGATATCGAAGGGCGGTAAGCTGCTCTGCAAGTGGATATTGCCATGCTGTACGAGTTGTATGAGCTCCCTCGATGCTTGAATTGCATTGATCCAGTGTTATTGCGTGCAAAAGAAGGTTGGGATGAAGACCTTGTATATTCGCGTGATCCGAATAATAGCCTACCCATGCTGTCTATGAAGTGCTCAACAACTGCATATAATCACCAAAAAATGATGTCAGAGAACTTTAGGTCATCATGGACACTTGATGCTCGTACCAACCTTTTCTACCAAAGACACCAAATTCAGCCACCATATGTTCAACCAGCACCTGACCCCAAAGACCATCGCCGTGTTGAAGTGCAGCTCCAGACGCCCTATCAGCGGAGATCACCGAGCGCAGTGTCGGTGCAGGAATCCAAGAGAACTATAACTCTCACGCCGGGCTTCCGAAGAGACGCCTTTCAAGCCCCCTGAAGTAGCCGTGGACAAATTCTCATATCGACACTTTGCCTATTCGTTTGCTTTTGCATATATAGACCACCGCATCTTGAACGTAACGTCGTAACATCGATATTTTACCAAAGAAAAAGCACTTTGGAAAGTGCAGAGGTAGCGAATGATAGTCGAGATAGGCCGGCGTGCAAATGGGCAAGGCGAGCAGAGCTTCCATCACGAGTGCGACAGTGCACATCGAAAGGTGTCCATAGTTCTTGAAAATTTTGGGAGAAGTTACTCAACTAGGCCTAACATACTGTAATCAGGCTATGACTCCATGGGGTACGTCGAGCATAGGGATTTTGCGGATTTGCTGGAAGAAAAGTAACTACTAATAAAACTATACCTGTTGGACTTTTGCCACAAAAGGTCGCCGAAACCTGCTCAACCTGCTTCTCTGAGTAATCAAGCTCCGCAAGCCTTCCATGTAGCTGGTGTGTCGGGGATTAGTAAATGTGACTTTTGCGACAAGCCTTTCAGAAACTTCAGGAATGAGCGCCCAATCATTTGCCTGTGAATGAGCCCGAGTTGGGATCGAACTTTTGTCTTGTTTTTGGGGAGCTAGTAAAAAATGTATCAATTAGCCTTTTATTTCTAGCTTTTTTCTTGTATGCATAGATTTTTACTAGACTGTTTTCTTTTTTTCTCGCACCCGGTAGCTCGAACAACTTTATTCCATCCTTCTGACAGAATGTCGGGAATGCAACATCCTGCGCCCTCCAGAATTCGACGACGGATCGATCAGTTTACATATACGACCCTTAGCGTAGGATTCGTCGTGTCTAGTCTGCTGGAGCGAGGGGCATGAGGTATGTGACAGAGAATGAGCGGTGAATCGAGAGATTTCAGCGCGACGGAGTGTATCAATGGTGCTACAGTAGTAACATTGAGTAAGTAGTCGTTTGTTGTCTGAATTCTTTCATGAAAAAGAGACCAGCGGTGATGAAGCTACTGTGCTTTCCACTTACTGCGCTGGGAGAGCAGGAGTTGGCGGACATATCTCCTAACAGACTTGCGAGGGCTTACCTGGATCTGGCAACTTGGGATTGATTGCAAAAAAGAATTCTGATTGAAACCGTTATGTTTTGAGACTGGAAAGAGATGCAACAAGTCCGTAAGCAGAAGGAAAGGGCAACAGAGCCATAATTCTAGGATGGAGGACGTGTGCCTCAGCAATGGCACTGAGACATAACTGCCGTTATGCGTCTTGCCGTATCGACTGAACGTACGAGAATATTCGATAACACTGCTTTGCAACAACTACAAAACGCTCACTAGTACGGTAAAGGATCAAGCCAACTACCTGCTAGGTCTGACCAATCTAGCGGGATTTTAAGATAGGGTAACTCACGCAACACCTAATTTCAATCATAGAACGCAGAGCTTTAGTATTGGCAGTGGTACACCACGGAGATCTACTCTAGTCCAGCAGGAAGATCTTACACTTTCGTAGACTATAAATTTTGTAGAGAGAAGCGATGATCTTATTGTGGTAGTGTATGATACGCTGTACAACCTAGATACATTGGAGTGACATGTTGGCAACACCTACGTTGGCTAGCAGATAATGCAAATACGTTGCCTGGTAAATGGGAGGGCATATCAAAGGCATCAAAAGCAAACGGAGACGAGAGTTCGAAATTGGAAACAAATTGCACATAGAACCGCGCAAAGGCTAAATGAACAAAGTGTTTGCGCTTCTTGTATTTACAAATTAAGATATTAACAACATACAGATTTACTAGGGGGTTTGACACGGCCGTTGCTTTTCTAGGCCTTGGACTTCTTTGCATCCGCAATGATCACATCCGATGCCTTCTCAGAGATCATGTAGATAGGCAGAGCAATGAAGGTACCAGGGATCTTGGGGAAGGCAGAAGCATCGACGACACGGAGACCTTCGATTCCGCGAACCTTGAAGTTGGTGTCGAGAACGGCGTTTTCGTCGTCATCGGCGCCAATGGGGCAAGTGCAAGAGGCGTGGTGGCCCCAAGCCTGGTACTTGGCAAACGTCTTCCACTCATCGACGGTCTGGACCGACTTGCCAGGCCAGACTTCCTCAAACTTGCCATCGAGAGGAATAAGGTCCTTGAAGACCCGACGACCATACTGCAAGCCCTCGACCAGAGCGTCCAGATCTTCGTCTCCACCAACCGCGAAGTTACGCTTGCGGATATCAGGCATGTCTTGGGGATCAGCGCTGCGCAGAGTGACGGTACCAGCATTGTTGCGGGATTCGGCCTTGAGCACAAGCCAGGTCCAGTGGTTTTGGCCGTTGGTGGCGTTCTTGAAGAAGTCGGGGTAGTAACCGTTAAAGTATGCAGGCCAGCCAGCGATGAACAGATCAGCGTTGCCATGGATGGAGTTGGCAGCTCTCTTGGTGATAGCAAGCGCCACACCATTGGTGGCGTAGACACCCTTGCCAATGCCGAGGGGGAGCTTCTCCCACTTCTCCAGGCACTTGTCGTAGCCCTCCAGGAAAGTGCAGCCGTTGAGAAGAGCGATCTTGGTCGGGGACTGGCCAGTGACGGGCACTTCGTAACGATCCTGGAGGTTCGCACCCACACCCGGGAGCTCCTTGACCACCTTGATGCCGAACCGCTCAAGCTCTTCCCTTGGTCCAACACCAGAGAGCTTCAAGATCTGGGGTGTGTTAAAGGTACCAGCAGACAAGATGACCTCACGGGTAGCAGTGACGGCGCCCTTGGTACCCTTGCCAGTAGCCTGTCCAGACTGACGCCTAGGGTCTGCACCATAGAGAGACCTTCCAGTCAAAAAGTTTACACCAGTGGCCTTGGGCTTGCCATCGGCAGTCTGGTTAAATCTGACACTGGTGACAAGGGTGTTGAGCTGAATGTCGAGGTGGTACTTGCGGCTTCCATCGGAGTTCTTTGCGTTCAAGACTTGGCGGAGGAAGTCGACGGGGCCAGCGCGCTTGTAGTCGGGAATGTTCATTGCGAGAGGAACTTGCCACATGCCTTGTGCCGAGTCGCGGTTAGGGCTGGGGTTGTTGATGTCGCGGAGCAAGACCTGAGCAAGACCAGTAACAGTACTCAAGAGCGACGAAAGAAGGCTCTTGCCCATGCCACTGGCGGCGGCCAGGACCAGTGAGATAACCTTGAGATCTTGAACAATCAAGGTCAAGTCGGTCAGCGAGGTTTCCAGCCAGCCAGTAAATCCGTGGCCAGCAATGCTGCTGGGCAGGTAGCGGTTCCTTTCTAGACGCTTGAAGTACTCGCGCATCTTCTCGGGTGCCCAAGAATCATCACCAGTGATTTGTTGGATACCACTCCAGTCACTCTTGTACGGATACGTGCTGATGAGGGCGTTGTGTGCAGTGCAGCCACCGAGGGATCCCACACGCGGGTACAAAACGCCCAGGGGTTTGGCGCCAGCGGGCGGGTTGGCGCCTGTGTAACGGGAGCCATTAGAAAGTGTGTATGTGAGCTTGGTGTCCCGCTCCATCTCTTTCTCGTCGTCAAAATGCTTGACAAAGAAATCCCACCTCATGGGCTCGTACTCAGCTGCAACAGCATGCAACGCTGGGACGTTGTACTGAGTAGTATTGGTTTGGTCATCACCAGCCTCAAGCAGAAGGACCTTGTAGCCGGCGAGAGCCAGCCTGGCCGCGAGGGGCGAACCACCAGCACCAGAGCCAACAATGACATACTCGTAGTCTTCCAAGGTAGTCGTGTCAGTGACGTTGGTAGCACGCTTTACATTCGCCCCGCCATAAGGAGTATGTTGTGCGCCATCACTGTTCTTCTTGTTAGCAAGTGTAGCAGTAGTGTGTATGGGTACATAGAGCATACATAATGCGGGCAGTTGCAAAAGAGTTGATCAAGGAAAGGACGGCGAAAGCCTTGAGAACAATCATATTCGCGGTACTGTAGGTGAATATTAACTACAAAAGAGTGACTGAGGGTAAAACGAGAGTTAAAATGCACACCACGGTGGCAAAGAAGCGTGTCGGAAAGTTAGAAAGAGGCAGCCTCCGTCACGATTTATCCTAGTGTGCGTTACGCTTCCGCAAGCCACCGTGACGCTTCGGCAGTGACGCTGTTGTTGGTACGGTTATTGGGATCACCAGTTAGCTACCCTTTCCGCCCTGAAGCTTTGTGAATAGAGCGGTCTCTAACCAAAGGTGTCCATCTTCGGCTATCCAAACCTAGTAAAGTTGTAATCATGGTGCGCTAGCATATGTAGATGGGATGCTCCCCTCCTCGGGTTGCAGCCCTAGCGGCATTTGCGGATGCAAAGCCACGAGTCAGAGCAGCCAGAAATTTCACATCCGAGAAATTGAGCTCTGATGCTAAGCCGCTTTTTGTCTAGAAAAGGGACTTGGGGGACCGCGCGTCAAACGCGTTGGGATTCGGGCCGCTTTCAACGTTGATGGAGAACTTGAGGGGGGGCCGTCCCGGTCACAATGACTCGTGAGCATCCAGACAGAGTCGCTGTAGCGCTTGTGCAGGTCAGATAGGAGATGCCTAGGAAGGGGATTGGAGCCGTAAATTGGTTCGAGTCTTGCAATATTGCAGTGCCAATCACAGATGCATAGACAGGGTTTGGTTTCGCGTGGGTAAATGGATGTTGTCACGTGCGGAAGTGTTGATTGGTCGGAACACGTACCGCCTCACCACAAAGGCCATGTCCCAGCGTACTCCACGACGTTTTTGCACGTGGAGGAGATACGCAAGCTTCATGCCTGCACGCCCACCTTTCATGTCGGCTTATCCGCTGGCAAAAACTAGCCAAACGGCTCTTTTCTTTTTGACACTGCTAAGCACAATGTTTTCAGGGGCTGGCTCCCGGGGAATGACTTGTTCTAGGGCTCCTCGTATGCGGCAAGGCGCAGAATTGATAAACCCTGGCTGTGTGAAAATGTGCACAGATGGTTGTGCAGGCTTGCTTCTGTTGTCGATGTGACGCTGTTGTTGCGACCCATTGCTCGGGGATTCTCGTACCCCCCGGGTGGGAACCTTTCATGCGGTCCCACGAGGTCGGAGAATTGATCCTTGGCTATCAAGCCCAAGAACTGCGGGCGTGTGGAAAGTGCCGTGCCAATTCACGTTCAACAATTTCTTTGCGCAAGTCAAGCGGCGAGGCGTTTTGGTAATTTATAGTCGTCTATGTACCTCTGGAACCCCGATCATCAACTTATCTTCTAACACTACGCCAATCATCTTTTTTTTTATTTACTCCAATAGACGTTGTTACTTTGTGTTTTCTTTCTTATCAAGAACCTCTTATGATATCCTCATGAAGTTTGGAAGCGTTTTAGTATGGCTTGCGGCCTTTACGGCCGGCGTTCAAGCTCAAGGCGCACTTGCAGAATTGGCCGAGAATATGCCCAAATGTTCCGTACGTATATCCCCCTTGTCAAGTATTCAACACCGGGTCTTAACAGTCAGTATAGCTTGCTTGTTTCATGCAAGTGATTCCTACATCTACTTGCGCCACAGACCTCACTTCCGAGTGTTTGTGCACCAATAGCGCCCTGAATCTTGCTGTGGCTGCATGCGCCCAGAAAACATGTACCAAATATGAACTTCTACGTACGAGGACCCAATTGCCCAGGAACTCCTTGCTCAGAGACTGACCGCAGTAACAGAGACCAAGAACGTCAGCAACAAGGGCTGCGGAGTCCCTGAACGGTACAGCGGCCAGAGATTCCTCGTCGGTGCCATTGTCGGATGTGCCATAGCTGTGGTATCCTATGTCCTGAGAATGGCAGCGAGTATCGGTAGAAATGGCCGCCAGGTGTCGTGGGATGACGCTACCATGGGAGTCGTTCTTGCACTCGCTATCCCACCCACCATCTTTGCCCACTATTGTAAGTATTTCCTTTTCTCTTAGATACCAATCAGACTCACTCATGATTATATAGTAATCGAAAACGGTCTCGGTCGAGATATATGGACGTTGAAGGACTATCAAATCACCAATGTCCTCAGATACTACTTTTACGGAGAGGTCTTCTACGTCACAGCTCTCGGTATCTCCAAGATCTCGATTCTCTTCTTCTACCTCCGCGTCTTCCCAGACAAGCAATTCAAGATGATCACGTACATCATAATGGGTATATCTGCCGCTTATACCATTGCGTTCTTCTTCGCCACTCTCTTTCAATGTTCGCCTATCAGCCTCGCTTGGACACAATGGGATGGGCTTCACAAAGGTACATGCAACGACATCCATCTCCAAGGTTGGATCGCGGCTGCTATCAACATTTGCTTGGATGCTGTCGTAATGATCCTCCCAATGAAACATTTGGCTGGGCTGAACATGGGCATCAAGAAGAAAATCATGGTCATGTCCATGTTTGGAGTTGGTATCTTCGTCATTGTGGTCTCGGCTGTCCGCTTATACTCCTTGATTCATTTCGCCAACACGCAAAACATTACCTGGAACTACGTCGATGCTGGATTATGGAGTTTGATTGAGATCGATGTCTCAATCGTCTGCGGGTGCATGCCTGCCCATCGATTCTTGATTGGCAAGCTGTGGCCAAAGATGAAGACAACCATCAAATCAAGCAAGAACCCCTCGTCCAAGGGCACCAACAACACAACTTCCTCGAGCACCCCCAGCAAGATGGGTAGAGTTTCAATCAAAGGTATAACAAAAGACGACAGTTTTATCCCGTTGTCTGATATCGACAGCAACAGCGATCGTACCCACCTGACCAAGGCAGCGGAGCCACACTCCCGCAAAGAATCAAATACCTGGATCACACAAACACATGAGGTCGATGTTGATCGCAGCAATGCTTCGCTAAAAGGCCAAAATAATGACCGTCCACAAGACTGGAACTGGCCAATGACAGGAAAGGAACATGTTTGAGTTTTTTTTTTCGCGGATACCCAATCACGGCACATACCCCGGAGCACAATGGTTCTGGTTTAGCAATTGATTGTGGTCGGACATTTGGAATATTAGAATCACGCGGGCGGCCGTCTATATTTCCTTCTGTTGTTTTGCACAAAGTATCAATTGTAGTTTAGATAACATTCCTCATCACATTATGTGAATCAAATATTTATCTTCTACATCTCTTGCATACGCAAGACACATCAACCATCCGCCCTTGAAAAACCACGCTATTCAGGTGCCCTAGTCGGCGGCGACGACGACGATGATGATCACAGCATGACAAAGCCTTTGGCCTAGAACGGCCCGTCTTACCTGGCGCCTAACTCGGCTGTAATTGAGAGCAACGTGCAGGTGCGGTACTGAGAATCTGTGCAAACCCTGGAACCTGTGTGATAGAATGACATGAAACTAGTCTGCATATGTACAAGGTCCAAGGCTCGGGGAATACTACCCGGTCAGAAACTGCCGAACTCTAGGTATTCCTTGTCACTAGATCACCGCTTGAGTTTCCCAGTTTGTGTACGTCATCGTGGGATATGTATTCCGCAGCAATGGTCAAGGGGCAACCAAGGGATGTCTCCACCGCCTTTCGCAAATGCTGCCCTTAAATATCGGAATCATTCTTGCGCACCTGGATTCAAGTTCAGCATTGCGCTACGGCAGTTGGCAGTGTAGTTTTCAGGCCCGCCGCGGTCAGTGCGTCTAGTAGGTGTTGGGTTGTCTGTATCCGAACGAATACGGATGTGGAACTTTGGTCGGTGCTTCCAGACTACCCCTCTTTGAATTGCTCCTTTACGGAAATCCGGAGGCTGATCTGTTTCACACTGTACCCAAGCGCAAGACGTCCAAGACCGCTGGTCGGATCAGCACGCTGAATCGGGGATGACAGCTGCGGGATGACTAGTGATACCGGGCCGTTTACCTACTTGATGCTTGGCCGGATTTTGGTTTTGTTGTCACCGTCGATCTGCTTGGACTTCCCTTTTGCGAAGAAAGCATTAAATGAGCTCTGATCTACGAACATGCAATTCCAGCCGACTCCGCGGTCTTTGCGTTGTTTCACGGCGTCATCTCCCTATTACTAACAGACAAACCCTTTCTGCCTAATTCACAACCCTGCACACCCTGAAATCAGTACGAAATGACTTTTTAAAGTGGCCTATATCTCCTCTAGCCTACCGCACGTAAGTTTAGGCTCTGTAGCGTGTGCAAAAAAGCTGTAAAGATGGTGTTTTCTCTCCATGTGTAATAACTTTATCGATAAGCTTCTTGGTCGTGGCCCTGGCCGTGGCTAAGGGACTTGCGTCTCTCCCTTGAACAAGGCAGCCTTGGTCACCCCCCTGGCATATGGTAGATCTTGTTTCCTTCCAGACATCCCTTGAGCCCGTTACAAACGAAATCGGTCCGACACGCGTAGAATTATTCTCCGTCTGCACAAGTCTGCTCAACGTCTTTCTCCACACTGTCGGAAAATTGTGGAAATGAAGATGGCCTCAAATAGTCTCCTGATCAACCATGCAGTCTACTGTTTTTGTTGTTAGACTACACCGACGCAACGGAGTCTCTGACTAGTTCATTCCCAGCGGATGTCACTCAGATCCCACCGCTCGAATAGTGCCCCACATTTCTGTGCCTCACCCGGTATCCTTGCAGACAGACGTCTAACCGCTAATTGTCCATTGCTCAGTGGCTGGCAGCAGATGTCTTGAATCCATCATACATTCTCTGACTCCCAAAAATCTGTTCAAGTGATACCTTTTCCAACTCTAGTCGTTCATTATGAAATTCCCACTTGTACTTCTCACGCTCTCCCTGGGCAGAAGTTTTGTCGATGCCTTTCCTTCTCTTGACCACCGCCACCTCCATGGCCTTACGCCCGAAAAGCTGAAAGCGGCCGTTCGCTCGGTGGAGGATTACCAGAAGACTAAGAGATTTATCATCGATGTCAAAAAGCCCATTGATGTCTCTGGACGCCACGCTTTCCAGCCTCCCAGTTCTACCGACCAGCGTGGACCTTGTCCTGGACTGAATGCTCTGGCAAACCATGGCTACATTTCTCGCACTGGAATCACCAGCTACGCAGAAGTGGTTACGGCTATCAATCAAGGTTGGTGTTGCGATCGCGTATCGACAGGGCAGCATTAATTCTGACCTTTTGGAATTATAGTCATGGGTATGGGTATAGAACTGGCACTTATTCTTGGTATTATGGGAACTGTATGGACAGGCAACCCACTATCTCTGAATCCCGGTTTCTCCATTGGAGGCCCACCTACTGGGCTTGCTGGACAAAACCTTTTGGGAAATCTGATC
Source organism: Curvularia sp. IFB-Z10 (assembly GCA_002161795.1). Lineage (NCBI taxonomy): Eukaryota > Fungi > Ascomycota > Dothideomycetes > Pleosporales > Pleosporaceae > Curvularia > Curvularia sp. IFB-Z10. The sequence goes on from JPSZ01000010.1 coordinate 1,629,259, forward strand.
GGGCTTCTTGGTATGTCGTCATATTTCTCGACTACATTGAACGGCAGCATCATACTCATACGTAGCTAGGTAAGCCTCGAGGTCTTCAAGGAGCGCACAACTGGCTTGAAGCGGATGCATCTCTCACGCGCAATGATCTCTACTCCACGGGAGATGCCTGGACCATGAACATGACTTTGTTCCGCGATTTCCACGACCGCGCCGATGAGAACGGTGTCCTTTCCATGGATCTGCTCGCTGATCAAGCTGCGCGCCGCTGGGAGGACAGCGTCGCTACCAATCCCGACTTTTACTATGGCCCCGTCACTGGTATGATTGCTCGTAACGCCGGTATCCTCTTCCTTGGTCGCCTCCTAGCCAACCACACAGCCGCGCATCCCGATGGTATTCTCACCCAAGAGGTCTTCAGAAGCTTCTTTGCCGTCTTTGAGAAGAATGGAACTCTCGAGTATCGCAAGGGCCATGAGACCATTCCTCAGAATTGGTACCGCAAGCCAATAGAATATGGTCTTGTCCCGCTCAACTTGGACATTATCAGCTGGGTCTTGAAACACCCTGTCCTAGGCAGGTATGTAAACATCTTCTCCTCTAGGTATTCGCCGTCAATACTAACATATGGCTCTAGTATCGGTGGCAACACTGGCAAGGTAAACTCGTTCACTGGTGTCGACCTGCACAACATCACGGGTGGCCTGCTCAACGCAACCAACCTGCTGGAAAAGAACAACCTCCTTTGCTTTGTATTTGAGGTGCTCAAGACCTTCCTGCCCAATTCCCTTTCTGGCATACTCTCCACACTCGACGTTCCGATCGAAATGGTGACTGACACGCTTTCGGCGCCGCTCTTGAGTCTGTCCTGTCCTGCATGGAGGGACTTGACCAAGGGTGGGGAGCCGCTTTGGGATTCTCTCCAACAGACCTTTTCAGGCGCAGCTAGGGCTGGATCGAGTCTCTAGTATGACAGGTGGATAGAAGATCGAGCGCAAACTACTATGTTAATCCATGTATAATTCAACCGAGATCGTGTGGAACAAAGATTTCTACGCTGTTCTTGTTTGGCCATTCTTACTGGACATCCTAATGTATGCCAAGTACATGGCGTTAATTTTTAACAAATACCACTTAGTATCTCCAACATGCCCTAATTCTTTTTCCGTCTGTCAATAATTTGGGTTGCATTGCTCCAAGACCAAAGGTACCGTAGACCCAGTGGCGCGGCCCATGTATCGTGTGTCGACCGATCCCGATGGATCACCTAACCTTATTCACATGCACAGCAGCAGATCCAAGTTTCAGATCGCGAGTTAGAGTTTACTTCTCTCCCTTACTCACATCATCCGCTTGTTCAGCAGCTTCGTGGTTGAAGGGGAAAAAGGTTCATGGTCGGGTAAGCCGGTATGTACCGTTTACCATACCTTGTTTGATTCTACGGTGACTGTAACGAGAGACTCTGACCTCATGGTTGCGAGCTAAGACCACACATGTTACATGATATAGCCGTCTTGGGTTGCATCCGTGGCAATAATTTAATGGACGAAAAGACGAATAAGCGTTTGGGTCAGGTTGCAATTGCGGTCACAAGGGTCAAGGCGCGCATCGACTGGTTCGGAAAAACAAGTCCGAGTGTTCCATTACATGTAGACATTCCTGATCGTCATGACTGTTACCACAAATTTACCTTTTGATGCATGCCGTCCATATACCAAGACCAAACGCCCTTTTGCATTCGCAAGGATAACCTTGTGCTTCAGAATATATCTCTAACCCTCTCCTCACGTCTGATTTCTCCTACGTTAAACTATCCGCCTCCATTCTTACCCTTGTTCTCTCAACGCACAAACAGAGTATTGCGGAGACACCCTCCCTTCTGCCCCCGCACTCCATTGATGCTTCCTACAACGAGCTTAACTAAAGATAAACCGGATAGGTTGTTCTATACCAGATTGGCAGCGCCTCTCATCTGAAGCCTATGTACTCGCCGAAATGCCAAAACAGAAACTATTTGTCCATCCACCAATCTCTTAAAGAGCAGCAACTAAACAATCAAGCAGCCAATCAAATCCTCTCTCAAGACTTTTTTACTTCAATTTCTTTCGGAACAAGACTCTTCTGTCATCAACTTCTCCACGTATCCTTTTGACGACTTGATTGTTTTGGACGTTTGAGATAAAGTAGCAAAAGAAGTTGATATAGTAACGTTGGAAAGAAGAAGAGGAACCAAGAACAATAGGAGATGGACAGTAAAGATAAAGGATAGAAGGTAGAGAGAAGAAATGGATTCTCTGTATAAACACCTTAGCTCTAGTGCAACAAGTCTGTATTATCACAAACGCCATATATTTCTTTTGCTCAGTTCCTCATTTGCAGGAAGAAAAGTTGAGGGATGAAGAGAAAGGGTGTCAGAAGCGATGGAGTGTAACATGATGAACAGTAGACAGGAACAGTATCACAGTTGCGAAGAGGATTAGGATACGAGTTGAAGAAAAGTAACCGCAGGAGTAACATATCCCATGATTACTTCTCGGCTAGTAGGTATAGTGCAGTGCATATTGGCTGTTCTCTCAACAAAAAACAAAACCGTGCTAGTTTTCCATGACGGTCCAAACCTTCCCTGAATACTCCATGTAATAACACAACAGATAATTCTATTAAATCTAATCAGAAGCATAACCCCCCTCACTCCCACAATCAACATGCACAATCTCCGTCTTGCCCTCAGCATCCACCACGAGCGCGGTAAGCTTGCCGCCACTCACGCAGCCAGTGTCCAAGCCAAAGGAATACTTGTGCACATTAAGCCCCTTCTTCCTGTTGTGACCGTAGATGACCGTCGTCCGGTCCTTGGCCTTCATCTTCTCCTGGCTGTGATTCCAGAATTTCTCCCAGGGTGTACCGTCGTGTTTGGACGAAGGGATGCGCGTCTTCAAATCAATGCTGCGCATGTTCATGACGTGAAAGGGGTCTTGGTGCTCAAGTGGCATTTCGGGTACAAGGCCTGCGTGTACAGTAACCAGGTTTCCCAAGGTAGGTACCCTGCCTACGCGCAGGATGACGGGGCACTGGCGGAGGTAATCGATTTGGCCCTTTGTGAATTGCTTGGCTAGTTTGCGCAGCTTTGCATTGCCGTGGGCAGCAGTGGCTTCGCCGACGAAGTCTATTTTTGCGTCCGGAGGCGCATCCGCAGTGGGAAGAAGGACTTTTCGGTCCTGTGCTTCGGCAATGGAGAGCAGGAGCTTGTCTTCCCAGTTTCCCCGTACGCACGAGGCACCCATCTTCTGGGCTAGATGGATGACGCCGGCGGAATCGGGGCCCTTGGCGACCATGTCGCCTGTCATGACGAGGTGGTCGTGCTTCTGATCAAAACCCACCTTGTCGAGAAGACGCTCAAGCTCGACGCGACAGCCGTGCACATCGCCGACAAAGACGAGGCGCTTGTTCTTCTTAGGGAGGTGCTCCTCGTCCATGTCTGTGACCTGTATCATGCCCTTAAACTCTGGGCGCGCATGGCTGCCGTAGTTCATTGTTGGCGTGTTGTCCATCAGACGTAATTCCTCGGTGTATGCGGCGTGGCGCGGTCCAAAGTATGTCCACCAGCTCACAATAGCCAGGACAAAGACGAGTATGTATACGCCACAGTAGCGTTTGATCCTCCGTGGGATTCGGTCTGTGGTGCGCAGTACGGCGGCCTGGAATTTGGGAGGGAGGAAGAAATCGTCGTCGCGAGCGTAGAACCCCTCTTCTTCGTCCGAGACGTCGAGATCTTCGCGATAATCTGGTATTTGTTCGATGAGGGGTCGCGGCCGGGTCGGCGGGTACACATGTGGATAGTCGCGGTACGTCATAGGGCCGGCGAGCACGCGACGTGCCGTGGTACAGGTCTCGCGATGTTTTTATGTGGATCAAGGGACTAGGCGACTTGTCTGGATAGAGCAGTGTTGCGTGCGAACACTGTGCCTGTGCTACGGTGTGCTGCGGTGTGCTGCGGCGCTGCCTGCGTCTGTTGGTGTTGAAGGCGACTTTGATGTAGGATGCTGTACCGCGTGGAGGTTGAGGCTTGAGTGGCGGTGTGCTGGAGGGAAGAAGAGTGGCCGTATGGGCTGAAACTCGGTCGCAGGCTCAATCATGTCGGGCGAGGAAAGCCTCGTAAAAAAAAAGGCCCCTTCTGTTTCGCGTCGTCGTCGCTCCCTTCTAGTCTGGCTGGCTGCCCCAGCGTCGATCGGCCTTGTCGGCACCTAGAAGGTCGCACGTGGCGCACGCGTGGGCCGCTAAATTCAGGGTGCACGCTACATCCATCTTCTCTTACCACAGCTACTTTGTACATCGACATGTTATAAGCTACAATTCGATTTACTAGTACATACGGCCATAGACTCAAGACATTAGCGCTTCCCGTTCGCTCAGCGGTACTCAAGCTTGAGATCGGCGGATTAGTAGTTAGGTGGGTGACCACTAGCGAATCCCCGCTGTCGTATGTTTTTGTTTTGGATTTTTTTATCTGGGATTTTTCTTGCTTGGATTACGTACGCGGTCTTGGCGCGACGGCATGGCTGTGGCTGTGTGGCTGTGCTGTGGCTGTAACCAGACTTGTTACTCGTTGAGAGCATACAAAGACACATTAGACTTACATGTGCGTCACTATACTCTAGCACCCGCTTCCACATGTAGCCTAGTGTCTGCCTTTGCACCCTGACAATCACCATACTCGTTCTCATCCCCACTCGCTGCCTACTGTATATCCTCACCTCCCATTCAATCCTATTATCACTCATGCTGCGCTCTAGAAAGCCTCAGCCGCTGAAGATTGTCGTGCTGGGCCATGCACAGGTGGGAAAAACATGTTTCATCGACATGGTAACCACCACTTTCCCTTCTCCTTAGCTACATTGTCAAACCCCATAGCACGTGGTACTGCCTACACAGCATCATTTGACCCAGTCTGCCCAGTTCCTTAAAGGCAGGCACTTCATCCGCCATTCTGCTGTTAGCCCAGACCTTGCGTTTCGCACATTGTCCCACGCCGGTGACACCTGGTCCCTCTCCTTCATAGATATTGATCTCCACGGCTCCAACGGCCCCTCATACAGCAAGATACTCAACACGTACCTCGCCACCGCTGACGGCGTCATCCTCCTGTACGACATCACCTGCATGCAATCTTTTACCAGCGTAACCCACGAATCCTACCTGCATACGTGGACATGCCGCAACACCGTTTTTGCCAAAGACTTGGACACTAACAAGCTCATCCCCACCAAAGAGCGCTTCGGATGCGTCCTCGTCGGCAACAAGCACGACACCGTCATGGGCGAACATGCAGCAAGGAGACAAGTCGGCAGCGAAATGGCCGATCAATGGGCGGCTAGCCAGGGCATGAGGCATTTTGAAATCAGCGCCAACGAGCGCGCAGAAGTCGACGATGTGGTTAGGGCGCTAGTAGATAGTATAGGCCGAGCGAGGCGTATGGACGAGAGAGATAGAGCACAGGGTGCGAGGGAGTATGTGGCGTCCGTCATGGGTTTGCTCAGACGCAATACTAGCGTCTAGGCTTTGCGAAGACGAAATCAAGGATAACGGTAAAAGGATAGCGACTGTGAAAGATTGATTGGTGTGATGACGCGGTCTTGCAGTCGGATTCGTCTCCGCATCGCTACCATCCCGTTCGTACAGCGTGTAGTTTTACACTATGACTCTGTTTTTCGCTTGAGCGATATATCAAAAGAAGCCCTGGGAGACAGCGGTTAGTACTCGGCAGATATCAGGGGCACTGGTACTTGGCTCATTACCCTAACTGAGCTCCACGTCTTGTATAAGAAACATCTAAGAATACAAACACAACAACGCATTCAATGCTTGGGCGACAGCGACTTCATTCGAAATCCCAAAAACAAAAGAAGAACATTCCAGGCCCAGGATATCAATATCGTTGCAATCATGACTACATGCCCTCGTACCAGACCCATCAACCCCTGCAGAAATGTTCCATACATCAATCCCTTCCCGGTGGCCGCCAGTCAAAAAGGTCCCCTGCTTCGGTACTCCAAGGCCCAACGTCCACATCTACAACCGGACTCGGTAGTTCAGCTTCTTCTGCTTCTTCTTCCACAGCAGCCGGCGGTGCCATGTTCGTCTGCACCTGTAGACTCTGCATGCGCTTAAACTTGCGCCTCGGATCCGTTCTTTTGATGAGCGCATCTAGGCCACTGTCCTTCTTCTTCTTTTTTGTCACCGCTCCGTCGTCTGTCCCCGCCATTGCCGGCTCACGGGCAGCATCTGCGACAGGACTACTAGTAGTCTTTGGCAAATTGCGCTTTTCCCATTCCTCTGCAACACTGGGAATCGGCGCGTCGTTCTCATTTCGAACTCGTCTGAATCTCCGGTTTGGCGATTTTCCGGCAGGAGTCGGATTCCCTTCATCTTCGATTGGATCCGCAAGTGTTTTGGCGAGGTTCTTGGGCTTCTGAAGGAGCCCGGCCAGTTCAGTCGTGCTCATCAAAGGTCCTTTCTTATTGGCCCGCGAGGGGTGTGGCAGGTGCAGCACAGATTCATTCTGGGGCGGTGGGAGTGGCGCATCCGGCCTGGGATTTGTCAAGATTGATTGCTTTCTGGTACGATTCACAGCACGCTTAGGAATGCCGCCTGTAGAAAGGGGCAATTTTTGAGATGTAGATGATGTTCGCGATTGTGTATCGGACGCTTCGCTGTGTGCTGGGGACATGTCCTTTGATGCTGGCATTACTGGATCCAATGCCGGTGCAGAAGGAGGTGACACTCTTGATGTCGCTTTAGACTTTTCTACTTTCTTTTTTGCAGGCCTTTTTCGATTCGTATCTCCAGTCGATAGTGAGTTCGAGGTAGCAGATGCAGGCTGGGAAATATTTTCTTGCAGAGGCATCTCGCCGACCGCTTTCTTAGCAGTGGGCCTGGATTCCGAAACACTATCGACAGGAGGTGAAGATGCCAAGTGAGGATGCACGGGCGACGAAGTAACTATCAACTGTTGATCCATGAGGCCGTGAATAACTTCTGGGTCTTCCTGGAGACTGGGCAACGGTAGTGATGGAGACTTGGAGACTCTTGCTCTCTTTGGTGCATCGCCGTCTGCAGCTGCAAGCATCCGCTTGACTCTTGGTGGCCTTTTTGTAGAGGCAGTAGTATCATCTCTCTGTGCAATGGCAGGTGATATCTCGTCACCCGCAACACGGGACGCTATACGCCTAGCTTTTGTACCGGCTGCTCTAGACTCACTGCCAGCCCTTGCACTTTGTGGTGGCAGAGCCTGGCACAAGAGCTTCCCACGCTTCACACCAGCAGATAGTCGGAGGCATTTGGTCTTGCGAGCCGGAGGCGACGAGGGCGCTGGTGGTGGTGATGGCTCTTTACGCGTAACTTTGGCTGGCTGCAACGCAAAATCAATGTTGCTCAAGCGATTCGAGGCACTCACTGGAGGCGAGGAAGGCGGAGCTGGCTGCTGAGGGGTCTCGAAATTGCGAACACTAGGTAATGGCAGTTTGCCTTTGGGTATCTTTGGAGTTTGTGCAGGTAGTGGCCGAGGTACAACTGTCTTAGCCGTGCTTTGCTCTTCCCTCTTCCTAGCAACTTGAGGCGGCGTACTCGGAAGTGTGACGTCGGAGAAAATGGCTGGGTGAGGATCGGGCTCCGAGTCCAAGGTGATAATGGTAGCCGTAGGGGGAATGAAACGTGTTGGGTTTCGAGCATTGCATGCACTCGCAGCCTTTGTCAATCTCGGCAATTGTTCACTTGTCCCAAGGTCCTCCTCCTGTGCCGGGCTAGATGCTGTCCAGCTTGCGGGTGTCGGTCCCGTCCTCTGTCTCTTTGCAGCCCGCTCCTCGACCAGCTCATTTTCCTTCTCCTTCTCCTTGCGAGCCTCATATGGTGACTTTATGGGTTGTGCCTTCCCGATGGGTCCTTTCGGAGTTCCAAGTAGTGTATTGAGCGATTTGTGGCGCAGTTGCGCGTTTGCTGGCGCCACCGACGACGGCCGTTGGAAGGGCTTCGTCTGAGAGGGCGCACTTGGGCCAGGCGGCTGGTCTCTGGTCTTCTTGGACAGTACCGAGGTCAAGTCCGTGTGTGTTATGCCCACAGGCTCCGAAACCTCGACAAGAGCGCCATTGTTCAGGTTCAGCTCGTCGCCTTCGTGCAGCTCGTCGCTGTCTTTATAGTAGGTATCGCCGAGAAAGTTCCGCGCCTGGTCGTAGACCATGACGCGGTTGTTGAACGTGTGGAACTTGAGGAACCCATCCTGCCATCGCTTCTGCTTTCGGCGGACGTCCTGGGTAAAGAGACACCGAAACTCGGCAACGGGCGCGCTGTTCTGAGAGGCGGCAATGGCAGCGATGGCGGAGGCGTGCTGGGTGCTGCGGAGGGGAGCCGTCATGGCACGGATAGTCGGGTGGAACGCGGGACAGGCTGTGTATACGACATGGAGGCGGGGTTGCTGAGCAGAGTGAAGGTGTGCTGCCTCATGACGCGGCGCGGGCAAGCGGCGGCGCGGTCGTCTTCTCCGCGCGAGCACGTGACTTAGTGCCGCTTACTGCGGCACGACTGCAGGGCTAGGCTTTCACCGGTAAGATACTAGGGGTACGCAGGCATATCCAATCTTTTCCACTTCAGTCATGACACGTCCTTGTCCTTGTGCTTGGGTGCCTGATGCCGACTGTGCTCGTGCTAGCCACTGAGCTGAGCTGAGCTGATGCAACGCAATTCAATCGCGGGGCCGCCGTCTTCCATGCCTGTGCACTCCCTCTCCTTCATGCCCAACCCGCCTTGAGGGCACAGCCACCGCTAGTGAGCCTGCGACCACTGCCCACCGTTTACTCCGCCGCTCGTCGCCAGTCATTTGCATCGTTGCTTTCCTCTGTTATTGTCGCATTGCGTTGCACGCAATTGCTCCCGCCCTTTCAACATGCAGCGCGTGCAGAGAATCACGGGCCGCTTCATGACACGGACGCCCAATGAGGCCGATGTCGACGCCATGCTCAAGGACTTTGACGACTCCAAGGTCATGCTGGAAAAGGTGCGTCTGGTTGTGGCTTGTCGCCTCAGGCGATAGGCTGCTGTGAACATGTGGGGTCGTCGCGAGACATGCCATACCTGGCCTTGGCCTCACCATCTTGCTGTCGCTTGGTCGACTTGGAAACTCGTGTGCTCTCCCAATGCTGTACGTGACTAACAAGCTCCCAGCTCGAAGCCTCGGCCAAGCAATGGAGAGACGCGTGGACCAACATTCTCAACCACCAGCTATCTTCGGTCGAGCTGCTCTACACCATCTTCAAGCCTCTTGGTGGTGAGGGCGGCTCCAGCACACATGTCCATGCCGAAACTCCGGCTGCCGTCCTGGAGCGCGTCCACGGCCTCCATGAGGCCTTTTCGGAACTCAAGACGGATATGATGGAAGAAGTCAAGGACATTGACCGGAAACTCGTTGTACCTGCTAAGCTTGCCCGTGACGCCTTGAAGCCCATGGAGAAGGCTATTAAGAAACGAGAAGACGCAAAGGTTCGACATACTCGCCATGACATGGACAGTGATACTGATTCTCTCGACAGGTCGATTACGAACGCTACAAGAGCCGCTGCGAAGCTCTCCAGGGCAAGAAAACACGCTCTGAGCGCGAGAATAGCTCGCTTGCCAAACACGAGGTCGACCTCGAGCGCTCTACCCACGCATACCAACTTGCTGACGAGAACCTCCGTGACCGTCTACCGCGCTTGAACGCTGCTACTTTTTCCATCCTGCCCCACCTCCTAGCCAACCAGATTGTATTACAAAACAACCTGATTGGAAACCTGTACACGGTACTACATCAGTACTCAAACGAGCAAGGCTATCCAGACCCCCCACCAGAGCCCGAGGAGGTAATACCAATATGGGACTCGAGCTTCACACCACTGCGCACGGAAATGGAGTCGAGTCTTGGATTGCTCAAGACAGGGAAAGCGATCCATATGCCCATGCGGTTGCCGGACAAAGGAGAGACACTGACTGGTCTGGGAATAAGGAACAAGGTCTTGCCCGGCCGGAGAGCCAGTAGCAATGACAGCGTGCCTACGATCAGCGGCGGCGGAAGACCGGCGCGGCCGACGCAGACACTGTCTCCAACCTCGGAAAGTGGCCCTCCTGTTAATCTTTCCAACAAGCCTTCGTACAGTTCGCTCAGTGCTACAAAGCCCAAGATCTCTGGCTCCCCTCATCTGAGCGCTGGCCAGGAGATGTTTGGCCGCCGCTTGTCGTCTACATCACAGGCTTCCTCGTATTCAAACGGAACAAACGGCGATGGCTACTTCAACAAAGCCCCGTCGGCTGCTTCTAATGGATTGACGCCTAGCGGATACCCGTCGTCGCCGAATCCCGCAGCCGGGAAGAAGAAGCCGCCTCCACCACCACCGCCAAAGAAGATAGGATCTTTCCAGTCAGAGTATGTAACGGCCATGTACGATTTCGACAGCCTTACGCCTGGCGATTTGTCCTTTAGAGAAGGCGACCGGATCAGAGTCATCAAGAAGACGCAGAGCTCGCAAGACTGGTGGGAGGGTGAGGTCCATGGGCAGAAGGGCAGCTTCCCAGCAAACTACTGCAAATGAGAGGGTGCTATCCACAGCGACACACGGGGACAGGGCAAAATGGAATGAAAGGAATGATATCCAAAACTGCATTAGATGGAGGCGTTGGTGTACTTATGTGACCTTGGTCACTTTGCCAGCAAAATGAATACTGGTTAAATTTTGCACATAGTAATTGACACGTTCATGAAACTCCACACTGATCCGCAAAGGTGGCTTAGCCTGTTGCCCAATCACGCCTGGTGCCTTGCTCTGGTTGTGCCACCACGATTCAGCCTCGAGCGATCTTTAGGCGCCCACCCTCCCCTTAGCTCTTAGCTCCCGCCTGCGCATGTGCTGTGTCTATGTGTGTATCGAAGCATCGTGACACTGCCACGCCCGCTTGTGACTGGCGCATATATATGCTCCAGAGCCCTCGTCTACATTTTCCATGACAGCGCACGCAATCGCGCCTCAAGGGCAGTATGGCTGAGAAGACGCCAGTTCATACGCATCGCCAGAGCTTTCTACTCAAGCCACCCTTCTCTCCACAGCCCATCCCACCAGATTCCACACCAAATACCGAGACTACTGGATCGCTGTCTGGTGTCCCTCTCCAAGATGAAACCATCACACCTCCTCCCGACAGCACACAGCACATCCACCACACATCTACCAGCCTGTCGCTGTCAGCTCTCGACTCACTCCCTACTATAACCGGCAAAAGCGACAACATCATCAGACCCGAATATGAGATTCCAGCTTTCCTCGCCTTTGATCTCGACCTCTCTCGCTTGAACCGCATCCACGCCCACCTCTGGATGGCGGGCCGTCCTATGCGGGCCCGTCCTCTGCACCGGTACACGATGCTCGGCATGCAAGTCATCCAGACGCAGCAGATGGACCTGCACTTGCTCAAATTCAGCTCCAAGCTTCTGGTGAAGCCGCTGCCCGAATGGATCCTGTGCCACAAGTTCTGGAGCGACTGGATCTGCAAGGGCGGCGATGCTGACGCGGAGAGAGAAGAAGGCTGGCTGTGGAAGAGCGCTGCTGGCTTCCTGGTGAGCTATGTATGGCTAGTTACTACGCCTTTGGATCTGAAGATTGCGCACGAATGCTCGCTTCTACCGTCGTTTGTCACGTGGCATTGGTGGAAGAGCTTCGTCAGGGACTTTATTCAGCATGTGGATATCGATACGCTGCATCAGGTCAACCAGAGATATCAGTTTGGTGATTTGCGACTCGGGCGCATCAACACCACCTACCGCATACGATATGCACACACGCACTTTGTCAGGGGATATTTGTAGGTCGTTTGTCTTGTGCTGTGTGACTACATAATGGGTTGCTAACCTCCCTTGTGCAGATATGGGTACAACCGCTACGTCATTTTCTTCCAGCGGAAATTCTCCTGGATCCTTATCGTCTTTGTTTTCTTCTCGCTTGTCCTGTCTGCAATGCAAGTCGGTTTCTCCTTTCCATCCGGATCCTATGCCTCTCTCGACAATGACCAGGCGTTTGTCCGCGCATCCTTTGTTTTTGTTGTGTTTAGCATGGTGAGCGTGGCTGTTGTATTGGCTGCTGTATTGGCTATTTTTGTGTGGACTTTTACGTTCAACATGGTCATGGCAATTACGCATGCGAGTCGCGAGCAGAGGAAGAGAAAGGAGTTGGCTGAGAAGAGGACAAAGGAAGGAGAGAATGGTGGGGAGTCGTGACCGTGTGCTTGTAAAAGCAAAGATGACGATATCCCTTCTCGCACAAAAGTCGACAGAAATGCGCATTCTCACAAGGCAGCGTGGAGCTAGCATTGGTATGAACCTAGCACTCAACCTCAGACTCCCTGGCGCGTTACAAGTTAACAGGGAATGCCCCTCCCCCACTATGCGCGCATGACCGTATCTTACCCCCACAAACTGCCCTCTTTCACCTTATAGAGACACCTGGAACCTTGGAGCAAAACGCCCATAAGACACGTGCACGGCCTCGGCAACGTATGCTCCGAGAACCATCGCGGTTTCTTTTGTCTACCGTGTTCTTTTAATTTATCGCGTTGGTGATCGCGTCGCGTGCACCCCTGGCGGTTAATATGGAAGACGGGATGTTGAGGCGGAACCAGAGGCGTCATGAGACATTTGGCGGCAACATGAGAAGAAAAGGACAGAATTCAAGAAGGAGGTATATATCAGACTATAAGATGACATTGGCCAGATTTTGAAGTCTCGATTCTATCGTCTTTTGTTCGCAGCTTCATCCCGTTTCAACGTACGTTGAGAAATTGCCGCCTTGACTTCATCTTTTGCGCGTAGTATTTCCACCTCATTTTTGCAAGCACGGAGAGAGCAAAAAAGAAAAGACAAAGAAAAAGATGAGACTCCTACTCCCGCTACTCTCGCCCCTCCTCCTCTCCGTCTCAGCCTCCGCCTCCACAGACCCAGAAGACGCATCTACCTCCACACCCGAAGAGCCCACCCCCGTCGGCGCCCTATGGACCGCAAAATGGAACACCACCACCCTCGCACCGTACACGCAGCACTGCCTCTCCAAAAGCAGCTACGAGGCCAAAATCTACAAGCTCAATGAACTCTACCCGGAGCTCGCCGAGCAAGCGCCCCAGCTCAAAGTCTTCTACAACAAGCAGCTCTACGCCGGCTCGTGGGATGGCGTCGACGTGCACGGCGTCGGCCGCGAGCTCATGGTCATGTCCGTGGCCGACCTGCCGTATAAAATGCGCGAATGGCTCAAGAAAGAAAGCACGCAGCGCCACTACAGTGTCCAGGATGACCTGGTATTTTTCGCGCCTGGCGCCATTTATCCCCTTTTGCCGCTGTGGGTGGAAGAAAGCGAGGATACATCTGCTGCGGCGGGCGGAGAGTGCGAGGGCGTGTTTGACAGGCTGGAGGAGTATGCGAATGAGCCTGCGGACGGCAAGGTAATTGGGAAGGTTAGTCATGAGCGTTTGGGGGGTAAGGAGGTGAGGTTTACGGTGGAGGCGCTGAAGGTCAAGGCTAGAGAGGGGAGAGACGAGTTGTAGGTGTCTCTGTGGTATAGACTTTGCATTTGTGAGGGTTTATATGGCGTTACGGGGGGGGGGGGGGGGGAGGTAGATTTCATTCGTCGTGTGCGAGTAGCGCATTTTGCGTTATTTTGGATCAATGCACAACAGACTCTTAGCAATTACGCATCATCATGCAACTTTTTGGTGTAAAGAAGAGTCAATTTGGAGTGTTGGAAGAAACGCCTTACGATGAGTAAGATAGCCTTCAGCATTCCTGTCATGCCCAACGTTGAGGTCCTGTGGGTGTCTGTTATATGTCAAATCAATGCAATCCATCTATCTCAATACATATTAATGCAGATCACTGTGAACAAGGACTAAAGAAGAGAGATTTCATTCAATCTGCATCTCGGCCATCATGACGTCTCGCCTGCTCTTTCTCAACAGCCCTCATCTCTCTCTCATGTCTCCTCCTCACAAGACTCGACATGATGATGTTGTACAACAAGAACAGTGCTGCAGCAACAACGCTACACGCCGCCGTAACGACAATACCCACACGAGCCGTGACGCTGTACTGCCCGTCCTGCGCCGAATAAACAATGATCATCGTCAAGATGAGCCCCGCGATTCTTTTCTCTCATGTTTTTGTGGTCATAACAGTTGGTTGCCGGTTCTGATACAGCAGGCAGTACGCCTGTGTCGCTTTTAGGTTTCGATGGCCACCGCATTGAGGACCTTTTCTAGGAAACGGTGGTACTCTAGACGAATGCAATCGCCAATGGGCAAGATAGATCCAACGTATGGGTCTCTACAGTATATTCATTGTGTGAATACTGCAATGTCACAAACCTAGTACTTCTATCCACCATCTCTCCAGATGCGCTATGCCGTCACTAGTCTATCAAGCCTTGCGCAGGTACACGAAACCGGTTCCTAGCGTATGCCCACATGGCGCTGTTAACTTGGCTGGATTGATAACGGTCGCCACTCGGCTTTCGGAGCGTGTCAGAGCTTGTTTTGCGATACCTAGGGTTTGCAGAAGTTGGTGTCTTGGTCGGTTGTTGGCGGGTGTGTCCTAGGGTTGGTGGAAAAAGAAGAATGCCAGGGTTTGGTATTGCGTCATGGCTCGACCACCTTTCTGACGCAAAAACTGCTGATCGCGACATGGTCTTTATTTTTCGAGGTGAGTGTTTGAACGCGTTGGCGCAATGTGCCGGTGACACTATGAGGTTACAAGGCAATACCTGGAGGATAGGAGGTTGGGTTGCCTCACTTGGCTGCTACTTACCCTGGCCCTCGACAAACCAGCCCACCCTTGGTTCGTGTATAACACGGCCTACTCCCGGACACGTCTGGTTCTCCCGCACGGGAGGCCTGAGAGAAGAATTGTTGGAAAATGTATCCTCAAGTCTTGCGCTTGCTGTCGTCCAGATGCTCCGAGGAAGCACGCACACACCTACCTAAAGCGTGCGGGTCAAGCGCAAATCCGAGATCACTCCAATCTCCCATGACCATTTTGCAACCAACTCTTTCTGCACAACCGTAGCTGCATGCACGGCACTTCGAAACAACAAGGTGTATACGTAAGAGTTTTTTGTACCTCTGCGAAAATGGAATTGCATAGGATTTAGCCAGACAGGATCAAACTTCTTCCCCTTGTGCGAAACGCGCTCCTTTTACGGCACAGCGCTCAGGCTGTACCAGTCTCCTAGCGGCAAACCTCTTGTACAGGAAGATGAGACCGTATTGTGCCGCAAGCCATCGTGCCATCGATCCTCTAGAACCAACCCCTGCATCTTCCATACACCCTTCCAGCGCCCCATTGGACGGACAAACCCCGCGTCTGCATATGTACAACATAGAGCTAGTCTGCGACGGGCCAATGATTTCCGAACAATATGGTTAATGGAAAACGAGGCCTACAGTTCCATTGCATGAGCCAGGTACATACGCCCAACAGCTGACGGGCCATTTCGGTACGGCTGACACAATTTGTATCCCTCCGGTCGGGTTCATCACATGTACTGTGTACAATGATAGAAAGACAAAGTGCCTGTACAAGCGGCTAGAATTTCTTTTACGTCTTCCCCACTGCTTCTCGAATCTTGGAACCTAGTCTCGCAAATCATCCATCATGGCGGGTGGTGTTGCGGCGGAAGCTGTTATTGTAAGTGTTCTGTTGGTCGATACAAAGAGATGAGTGCGACGTCGTCTTTGCTAACGCTCAAGTGCAAAGCCTATTGAGGCCATTCTACTAGGCTTTTGTATACTCGTAGCCTCTGGTCGTCTTATTCCGCGGCTTCTGCAGCGACAACGCCTGACCTTGAGCGACTGCCTTTTGGTCGCATCCATTGTCGACGCCATTGGGCTTTTTATCACCGATGTCCTGACATACGAACTGGGTGGTATGTCAGAAGAGGCCGTGGAAACAACCGATGCTCGCCAGATTGCTCTCAAGAAAGTAGGGATGCTCGTCTGCCGGTATACAGAGCATTGATGGACTAACAATCATTCCAACAGGTACAATTCGCTGGCAATGCCTTCTACGACACTGGGATCTACTGGCCAAAGTTGGCCATTCTCGCGCTGTACCTTCGACTCATCCCGCCGACAATGCCGTGGCTGCGAAAAGCGCTATATGTAGTGGTAGCCTTGACGGGAGGTGCCATGCTCGCAACCCTCTTTCTTGATACATTCTGGTGCGGCTCTGAAGTATCAGTGAACTGGTCTATAGAAGAGGGCGCTTGCAACACATTCACGTCGAAAGATGTCTTCAGGATCGATTGGAGCATGAACTTCCTGTCCGACATATTGAGTAAGCAGTAACATTGCTTTCCATGCGTCGAGCTCGCATCTGACCATGGGACAACAGTTTTTGCATTGCCATTCCCGCTTCTCCATTCATTGCAGCTCAAACGCCGTCAGATCTGGGGTCTAGTCATAACATTCTCTCTCGGGGCAGTCACCATGTCGATGAGCGTGGTTCGCTTCGTGACGATAGAGGTTATCTATGCCTGGACCAACGTTTGTACGTCGTAGCTTTTCTGAGTGCAGCAGAAGCACATGGGGTTTCACTGACGCTAACATCTGTACAGTTGTGCTTTCCATGGCCGAATTGGCTACCGCCATCATTGTGGTATCGCTACCGTCCATGAGATCCTTCCTACGGACGGGCGGCTTCTTCTCCTTCCACAAGAAATCACACACATCAGAGTCTCGTACGACATATGGGCAACACACACCTGCAAACGGCTCGCATGGTTTCATGCGTGCTTCCAGAAGAGGCAAACACACCGTTCGCATACATACTGATGAAGAGTCTGGAAGCGAGGTGGAGCTCAATAGCCTGGGGAGGAAGGATGTCATCTACGAAACGCGCCGAGTCAGCGTGCAATTTTCGCGGTCGCAGAACGAGGACAACGAAACAGTTGGAAAATTATCTTAGGAGTGGTCTAGGAGCCCGTCGTCCAACAGGCGTGATGGGCGGGCGTGAATGTGGACCGAGGTGGTACGAGGCTGAAGGATCAGAAAACAGGGTCCATGTCCGCCAGGTTCAGCAAATCTTCCGTGTTACTAGGATCGAATTTTTACATGTTGCATTCACTGGCTTTCTGAGCGGAGCCATTCGCATGCTCTGCCCATGATGGTGTTATGTACCCATGTTCACATGGCGACCAAGCGCCCGTGCCTCTCGGGACGCTGCTCCAAGCGAGCCCTAACCGTCGCTAGCTCCGCCTTTCTAGACTTCTTTGTCCACCTTGCCATGCATCCGCGCCGCAAGCCTGCCGCGCGGGGTGGATCAGCATTGGCAGAATGCTTCGCTTATATTGCACTCTGTTCTGGCAAATTAAGCCACCGGCTCCATGTCGAATGACAAACAAGAGCGAACATTGAACCAACACATTGCAACAATAACTACGACGACGTTGACGTACCGGCTTCTTCGCGCGTTGTACCGGGGCCGACAACTCCAACATCCAAATGCAATGTTCCAGGAAAAAGAGGGATCAAAAAATATTCGGCATGGGCCGAGCATACCCACTTTCACTTTGGACAAAAATCCCAGGCCAACGGTTCGGCCGCTCTGACAGAAATGCATGGGCTCCTGTTGGGATCGGCCCATTCCCTTCGCGGCATCCAGAACCGTCCCTCCATTACGAGAGGCCCTTCCGCGTGTAGGCACGCAATTGGAGTGTCTGGTAATCCTTCAAGCAACTGAGGACTTATATCCGGTCTGAACTTGTTCTGATAGGTGGTTTAGTCGCCCGCCGAGATGCTACCCAAGGCCTTGTCAAACGGTTCGTGCGCGGGTCCAATCTACTCCCCTGTAGAATGCTAGTGCGGGTGGCTTATATACAAATGCCATGTAGGCACTTGTACACAAACCTGAAGTGAGCGAACCACCCTCCCATCATTGGCTTTTAACCTTTGCAGTATTTGTGACGAACTTTGTCACAGCACAGCACAACGACAATGGCATACTTCATTGACGGCAAAGACTGCATGGTAACTTTCCGCCCCATTCAACGCCACACAGTATGGACAGGCTGACGGATGGAAACTCGTGCTAGATCTCAGAATGGATCCTTCTCATCTTCGCCTACCTGTTTGTTGCTGCGCGAATCTACACGCGTCTGGTCCGACTGCACTCGAGGTTGGACTGGTCCGACTATCTGCTTCTCGCCTCGGCCCTCATAGCCCTGGGTTTGATCATCTGCGACACGCTCACATTCCAGATGGGCGTCATGGACGACTATGAAACATCTGTGAAACTGTCAAAGGTCAGTTGATCCTTCGCCGTGAGGCCTTCAATGCAGCAACGACCAAATGCTAACCCCTCTTGCTAGATTTCCTTCGCTTCCAACTACTTCTACGACGTAGGCATGGGCTTCCCCAAACTCAGCATGCTGGCGTTTTACTGGGCATTCTTCAATCTGTCTGGTCACCCTGGACTGCGCAAGATGCTTTTTGCCATCACCGCCTTCGTAGTCGCCTGCTACCTGACCATTCTCTTTGACGACACCTTCTTCTGCGGCGTGCCCGTTTCAGTGCAATGGTCGCAAGAAGATGGCGCGTGCTCTGTGTTCTACGCTCCGGAACCCTTCATCCTCAACTTCACGCTCAATTTGGCGTGCTATCTGGTCGTCTACGCCGTCCCGTTGGTCCTTTTGGTCAAGGGCGTTCTGAGATCCTCGACCGGCGTTGCTCTTACCTTCGCGCTGGGTGGTCTTACTATTGCCGCGGGCATTGTGCGCTTTGTCTGCCTCAAAGTCGGTACAGGCCAGGAGAACCTCGTTTGTAAGTGCTGCCTTTGTCAAGTGTCCGTGTTTGATATGTGTCGGTTTAGCTAACACGTCTTCTCTCACAGATCCTCTTAGCATGGTCGAGATGACCCTCTCCATCATCGTCATTTCGCTACCCGGGCTGAAGCCGCTTGTCAGGAATGAGTCGAAGATATAGATGTGCATTGAAAAGAAGGAGATGTGAGGGACATTGTATACCGTTGGATCAGATGCAATATAAAACTGAATAGACTAATGAAATGCTTTCTTGCTCCTATTCACGTTGCATACTTGGTACATATCTGCTTCTTCAACATTGGTCGATCTCTAACGGCTGCAGTGTGCCCATGTAGTTCTACTAGCGCCATGGCGGGAGCTAGGCAGCCGCCGGCTCCGCAACGTGCCACCAAACCTTACTATATTACCGCAGACGGTTCAGCCTACCATTGTTTGTTTTTACGTCGTAGCGGAGAATCTCAGTCTCTGCTCTGGACCTTTTGTGTCAACGATGGAGACCGTCCTTGTAACCAATGGCTAGGCGCGTGTCGCAGCCTTACTGATCTGATCATTTGCTGCAACCGCACCCTAGGTAGCGTTCATACCGATGGGCTACCCTGCTACGAATTACGGACTGTAAGCTTAATTAGCGGGCGAGCATGCGCAAAGTCGTTGTATACACGAATTTATTCAACACCACGGAGGCCCTTCGCTGACGATTGTAGTCATACTTGCGTCTCATACCAGCCGGCCCACCACTGTGGATCTTTCTCGGGCTCTTAATGACCTCCGATTGCTTGATTATTTTGGGGTCGCCATAGGCGGTGGTGCATAGGTAGGTTGATGCCTACCTTAATGCCTACACCGTGCGACGATCTCCAGGCTCCATCACGTGATCTTCTACTCTTTTCGTAGACTCTTACGCATATATAAGCCCAGCTTCGAGAGCTTTTGGAGGAGACACTATTATTGTTATTGAACATTGCGACACCGAGTAGCAGACATGACTCCCAATAATTCCGGCTTCCACGATTCCATTTCCCAAGAGTTAAGCTCCTTTATTGAGAGCAAGTCCGCTACCTTTGCATGTGGTGGCCATGTTTCCATTGTAAAAACTCCATCCTCTCAGACAAATTTCTCACGAAAGTACTGATGTATCTCGCAGTTAAACAATGGCGTCAATGAAACGACTGGCACCTATTCCACATCCCCACTTACTATCCGCTGGGATTCATCGGCCACTTCGACGGGTATATCGAAACTTGTACTTCCGATCGACAGCTCCAATCAAGAACAAAAAGCGTCCCTTCTCAAGCTTGTTGATGACTGTCAGCCAGCGAGCTTCGGCTATAAAGGAGCAGATGTCATTGACGAATCATACCGCAAGGCCACAAAACTGGATTGCACGGCTTTCTCAACCGATTTTTGTCCATATAAACTTGGTATTGTGGATACCATTGCTCAAGTGTTGCTTCCAAGTGCTAGAGATTATCTGGGCACACAGGGTGTCAGGGCGGAGTTATATAAGCTCAATGTAGGTCTTTCGTCACTATTGGGAAGGTGCTTAGTGCAGGAAAATTGTCCATTTGTTGATGCATTCACTAGATATACGGCGCACCATCTGGATTCTTCAAGGCTCATGTGGATACCCCTCGTTCAGCTACCCAGTTTGGATCGCTTGTCGTGTGTCTCCCATGTCAGCATGAAGGCGGCCAGCTTATTGTGCGTAATGCTGGCCATTCCGCGACCTTCGACTGGGGTGCTTCTGGCTCGAATGGCAAGACCGACACCGCGATTCAATGGGCTGCTTTCTACAGTGACTGCGAGCACGAAGTTTTGCAGGTTACCGAGGGCCATCGCATCACCTTGACGTACAACCTCTTTGCTGCTCCAGGCATTGGTGACTTGGCTGGTAACAGCCCTGCCATGGATGTTAAACACCTCCCATTGTTCAACAAGATCAAGAGTGCCCTTGAAGACCCAGGCTTTATGCCTGAAGGTAAGTATCTTTGTAGAAATCCGTCTAACTGCCTAACACGGTATAGGAGGAAATCTTGGCATCTTTTGCCAGCATGCTTATGCGCATTCGACGGAGGAGGGCGCCAAGGCCCTTCCAAATGTTTTCAAAGGCGTCGACATGGCCGTTTACTCGGTCTTCAAGGAACTTGGTTTGGATGTCACCGCGCGTCCCATCTTCGATTTGAAAAATAACTACATGTTTAGGGACTACGATCCTGATCACCCTGAGAGAGACTCGTACAGCAGGAGGCGTTATAAGGACGAAGACGACGACAGTGAAGATGACGCCGAGAAGACCCTTGTAGGCAACTCGTTTGGGCAAGTCATACTCACGGAGCTCGGCTATGACATGTCGCGTGAAGAGATACTTGCCGAGGCTGATGGGTACTGGCTGAAAGTCAAGTGGTTAAATCAGCCATCATCCAGGCATCTGGGTTTTGTGCATATGACGGTAAGTAGGAATTAATGATTGGATAGTTTTCTGATAGCTAACGATTGATGCAGTATGGTAATGAGGCCGGTATTAACAAGTTGTATACTTTTGCCGCTCTGGTCATTACGATTCCTGAATCTTCTGCGCGCCAGGACCTCGCTTCTCTCGAAACTGCTGGATGAGCTATTTGGGGCGGTGTTAGTTTGCTTCGCGTTCCATGGTACCACATGTATAAGCGCATCTTCAAGATCTTATCTTTGATATTAAACCCTGGCAGACTCCAACAGCCTTTTTGTGACTGACTATAATAATATCACTCCATCTCGCTACCATGCAGTTGATGCAAGTTTACACCTGTTCGATTATTCATTCTCTTTAGAAAGACTCAATGACACCGGTGCGTCTGTGATGAGCCGCAGAGGCTCTGAATCCGATACCGAAAACACGTCTTCGTTTCTGAGCCTCGGCGTAGTGGCAACAGGCGCAAGAATTTCTTTCTTGGCAGCACGACGAACCCCTGCTTCCCGAAGCATAAATGAGGTTGCGACAAGCGACAAAATCGTATCCTGTAGGGATATTAGCCCGAGAATCGCTCGGAATCAGAGGCTCACGTAGACGGTGCTGGGATCAAGCATCCAAAAGCCTGAGGCTAACAGCCGGTGCTCTACTCCTTCTAGTCGTAATGCATCTTCTTCAACCAAGTGACTTCCAATCAGCAGATATGAGTCTTTAACATCCGGGTCAATGTCGTCAAGTTGGGGAACGTAGTCCGGCTTGATAAATCGAACATGGATGGGCTGAGGTCCGTAGTACCACGTTTGGCCGGCATCTACCGTTCTTTATCAGCAGAGAGAATGTGCGTATCCAGTCCTGAGAGCGCTTACCACATCCTCTCACGTACAGTGGCTGCCAGTTTCTATCACATAGCGCCTGAAACAACTCACTTCCACCATGTACCGCCGAAGGGCTCCACATGATAGACCCTGAGAGGAGCCTTTTCCCAAAGTCTTGAGCAGCATATTGAATACGCCCATCACTACGGACACCATCTTTCATCTCAAAGTAGGGATTGACGCCATTCTCTAGAAGTGAGTCTTCGAGGCTTTTTTTCTGTAACAGGCGCGAACTGGCGTTTCCTGGGAAGAGTATGTTGTATTTGGTTTGTGACACGTGTCGCTCAATGTCTGTAGAGTCGCTTTCTTCTACCCGTCTTCGCGACCCATGGGATGAACAGCTTGGAGATCGGGAAGTTCGTGGGGATGAAGACAGCTCGACGTTCGCGGAGTTTCGACCTGATATCTGGCCTTCTTGATCGTTATCCGAAGCATGATCAGCTTTCATTTGGTCCAAGATTTCGTATGCCAAAAAAGCATCTCCGTGCCCAACTTTGATAACCTGTTCGAGGACTTGGCCCGGACTTCGGTACGTCTTGACGGCCAGGCGGTTCCGATCGCCGAAGAGCGCTTCTAGGAGCCTATCTGCAATGGAGAATGCTTCAGGCGTTTTTAGTTTTTCAGGGTCCTTTGCAGCTACGTCGCGACCAGGGATCGTCTGTAGATCCTCGAACCGCTGCTGCAGACGCTCCCATAGTTCCTCTTCCTTTGCCTGTTCTTTCGCGGCTCTGGCCTCCTCTGCCTCTGCAAGTTGTTGCTGCTTCTCAAGGAAGTACTCAATCGTCACTTTCTCCTTTGCTTCTTCTTCGGCTTTCCTACGCTCCTCTCTCTCCCGATTCTCTGCTTGCATTTTCTCAAACCGAGCCAACATTTCTTTCTCCTGTGCTACTTTTACCGCCTTTTCATGCGCTTGCTTTTTGAGAAAGCGTTCAATTATCTCTTTTTCCCTCAACTCCTCCACAACGTTCTTGAAATCTTTCATCTCGCGCGTTTCCGTTTCCATGTTTTCAACATCGACCGGAACCCGTTGCCTTCGTGTCCTTATTTCTTCTGCTTCTCTCATTTCCCTCTTGAGATTTTCCATATTTCCCTCTATCTCTGCTTGCCGTCTTCTGAGATTCAAACGTTCCATTCTTGCCTCCATTCCTTCCCATTCATCAACGTCCTTCGAATGAAGATACGGGTCGTTGTGCTTGGGCTTTACTCTAGCGAAATCATCGTCGCTGGTTTCTCTGACTTCCTCATCCATACGTCCCCTCGGTCTTCCACGTTCTCGGCTAGTTGCTGAACCTTTTCGCCTCCTACGTTCGTATAAACGCTGTATTCGTGCCTTTAGGTCAGGAATTTGGTAATATCGGATTTCCCCAGCTCTAGCTATGTCACCACTGACTTCCGCATCAGCAAGATTCTCATGGAGATTCGCGAGGAGTTTGTCGAGCGAAACAAAGTCATCATATTCGCTGACACCATCGATGGAATCTCAGTGGTCGTTATAGCCATGTCTAGAGCGTGGTCGGTAGATCGGCAGACGATGTGGAGAAACTCGGTTTTGTCTTGGGACCTCGGCCTTTGCCTTGGGATGGGGAAGTCTCAAGGAAGTAATCTCTGAGGCTGAAGACGAGCCCTTTACGGTATCTTCGTCCGATGCTTTGCCATACGCTTCTGGTTCATATGCAGATACATGTTGTGGATTTTCGAGGTCCTCTCCGGTAATAGCAAAAATCTCTGATGGTTCAAGATAAGTCCATTTGGCAAGAAGATTGGTCATAACCCTCGGTATCGGAATACTTCGAAGGAAATTAGGGGGTGGTAGCCGAATCAGTTGCATATTGGAAGAGTGATCAATGCCCCTGGTTGGTAGACCAACCTCACTAATATGGCGCGATGGAACGTTGTCTTCCGTGTTTTTCTCAGGCTTTAGTTCTGTACTCTCAGGTTTTGAAATTGGCGCGGCATTCGCTTCATGAGGACCGAACGTGAGACTATAGAGCCACATGGCTGGCTCACTCAAGGCAGCGTCATGGTTCGTGGTTCGGTCAAAGGAGCTCGGGGGTGTCCCTTGCTGTGCCTCCTCTTTTGTGCGATGTCTCACTCTTTGTACATCATCCATTTCCAATACATGAAAGGAATCCACCTGCTCACCAGGGTACATGTCTTTCTCTGAGTCTTCGTAGTGAAAGTGAGCAAGTTCGGGTACTTCTCGTGTCTTTTCACTCAATGTTCTTGCGTCCCTGGGAAGTTCCATAGACTCTCGGACACGCCTTCTTGCGGCTTTTTGACGGATGCGGTCTAGTTCCTGTTTTTGCACGTGGTCCATCTGTATCTGAATCATAGATTCTCTACTTTGCTGTATGATCGATTCTACCAGGTTCCGAAAGCGGACACCCCTAATCACGTCAGAAAAGCAGCTGAATATTCCGAAAAGAGACTAACTTCTTCTCGTCTTTCTGAGGCCCCGTCCTAGTCGCTGCAAGTTGGATCGTCCAGAGAACCAGGTTCAACGCTGATTTCAGTGCTTCTAGCTCACCCAACAGCTCTTGAGCCTTGTCGTAGTTTAAATACCACATAAAACGTGCGCGTCGTCTCCGGTACCTGTGAACTATCTCCTTAATCTGTTCTTGCACTTTGTCGAAGCGTAAATGGATGGCTTCAGCCTTTGCTAGCACTTGGGGTTTGATAACACTCTGACCCTGTGTTAAGACATCTGCGAGTTCTTCTAGAATCCCAGACAAGAGAGACAGATTATCAGCGATGGATATCATCTCCTTATGGGCACCAGCGAATCTCGTGCTCATGTTGTAGATGACATTGGCCAGCTGGACTCCTGCAGTGGCGATCCCGATAATCCCCGAGATAATTGAAATGGGGTCTGCCATAGCGACCGATACAGATTGGTTTCCTGGAATAAGTCTCGGAAGAGACCGAGTGGCGCGAATATGTTGGTAGAGAAGGTAGAAAGAGCGGAACTGAGCTGAAAGGAAAGAGCGTTCAGCTGAAGTAAGACAATCTTTACCTAGCTGAAGCGATGAGCTTGGCAAGGCTGAACCCGTCGGCGATGGCTTCTACCATACCTCGTCAAAAGTTTCGCTCGTTTAACTCCCCCACCACCTAATTGGCTAGCCACAGATGACGATGGCTTGGAGGCCTACTACTGATGTAATAGAGCGCCACTATATCCTAGACTCATTGTAGCACAATAACCTCTTACATCCTCGCCCTGGCCTTCTTTCAGCACTCTAAAGCCAGAGCATATGCTGAATTAGACGCTGGCGTAGAACCTCACCGCTGTCCTCTTGGGTGTAATATCGAGAACAAGACTATCGCATACCTTATTGCCATGAACAAGGAAACACTGCACTAGCGGTCGGTTGCAGTGCTTGGAGATGTCCCTCATGCGAACGTAAGGCCTTTGCGTTGTAAAGGCTATCACTTTCCCGCTGGCACAAACTTTACTGTTAATCTATGAGCTACTCATCAACATTCACAAGGGCTTTTGCAGCCCGATGGCTTTGTTCTAGACAGATCTTTTGATGGAGAGGGAAGTGTAAATTGGCCTAATCCAAACCAACATATAATGAATCAATCTGGCTGGCTGAATATGGATAGAGCAACCATACATCCCGTAGTTGCTACCGCTGTTGTGGTAAGTCACACAATGGATGTATGTGAACGTTGGTTCAGTGGCAATAGCCAGATAAAAGACCGCTGTAGTGGCTGCTTACAATGAGCTCCTAGTCGAGAGATTCGGTAAGAGAGAAAGTCATTTGTATCATTCAAACATCTATTCATGTGCCGATATCAGAGGCGATAAAGCGTTGTTGGCAGATGGACGTAATACTGTCATGGATAGGAATGACCTAGCCAGAGTGGTGGTGGTAAGATCTGATGATACCAATCACGAAGTTAAGAATCCTGGTACGCCGACACAATGATAGGAATCTTTCCATGAGCGTGAAACAAAAGGCCTTCACTTACAGCTGGGTTTCATTGTACAAACGGAATGACGGTACGTGCTTTGTACGCATTCATGACCTTACATTACGCATTGGGCAGATCGGCGCTCACACCACAGAGTGGCACGTGCGCTTGATCTGTAGGCTTCGCTGGGGAGTTGTCGATGAGGAAATGTACTTAAGAACTCCATATCCACGGATTCATTCGTAACAACGTTCTTCAGGAGGAAACTAAGAACTCAACATCGCGTCTGGGCCTGATCTGTAGAAGATTCGGGGATGCGTACTTACTACGGTAGTGCATCATACATCTGTCTTTAGCCGCACTCCGCCTCGCCGCGACAGATGTGTACCTTTTCCGGCGCATCAATATCCATCACCCCGTCCTTGACCCATTATCCTGTGGCATCGTTCATCTTCCAAACGCAGAGGCTGCGGTATGCGATCGCAAGAATGGGCAACAGCCATGTGGCAAGCCGGCACTGTCGAAGATTGACCCAGGCAATCCCCCGCATCGGTTGGATGGCTCGCTTCGGCAACTTTCTATTGTAAGCAGTTCGGCAAAAGATTCCCGCCAACGAAAACTTCAAAAACGTCAGTCACTTGAGATAGAGAATGTTTCCCGAGAATCTAGCCACCAGACATCGGCCTTGTGCGTTGGGGACGGATTGAGCGATGAGCAGCGGACTATACTGGGTCTGGTGCTAAAGAAAGGCGAGAATGTTTTCTTTACGGGCCCCGCAGGTACCGGAAAGTCTTTCCTTCTAAAGAAAATTATCAAAGGCTTAGCGGTAAAGTACCTTCGGAAAAGCGATCGCTGTGTTGCTGTTACCGCCTCTACAGGGTTCGCTGCTTCTAGCATCGGCGGAACAACACTTCATCGCTTTGCTGGAATTGGACTTGGTAAAGCACCCACTACCAAGCTAATCATGGACATATTCAAGGATCGGAGGGTCAAACTGAGGCGTTGGTTGGATGTCAAGGTTCTTATCATTGACGAGGTCTCAATGGTTGATTCTACGCTTTTTGACAAACTGGACGTTATTGCACGCGCAGTGCGAGGTGTTGATCTGCCATTTGGAGGTATTCAGCTTGTTATTACTGGGGACTTTTTCCAGCTTCCGCCCGTGTTGGAGGGGTCGGACAACGGCGGTCCGAGATTCTGTTTCGAAGCTGAGGCGTGGAAGAACGCTGTTCAACACACAATCACTTTGACCCAGATTTACAGACAAAAGGACCCCGTATTTGCTGGAATGCTAAACGAGATGCGGGAAGGATTGCTCTCACCAGGTACTATTAGTACTTTCCGAAGACTACACCGGCCCCCACCGGCCCTCACAGACAAGGGACCCGAACCAGCTGAGCTCTTCCCTCTACGTCGTGAAGCAGACTTAGCGAATGCGAGACGTATGCAGAAAATCAAGAGAAAAGTGTACAGGTACATCGCAAAAGAGGACGGAATACTTGAAGACGAGGACACCCGCGGGAAGCTTTTATCTACCTGCCCGGCATCGACGCTCCTAGAGCTAAAGCAAGGTGCGCAGGTCATGCTAGTCAAGAATATAGACCGGACTCTCGTGAACGGATCTCAGGGCCATGTCGTCGGCTTTGCCAATGAGCATACGTTCTTCCACGATCGATGGGAGGATACAGACTGCGTTACAAGCCATGACTTAGAAAACACAACCACAAGCTCTACTGCTACGACTGTTACACCGGAGCAATACCGACCGTTATACCCAGTAGTGCGCTTCGAAGTTGCGAAAGGCGTCACACGAACTGAGCTATGTTTACCTATGAAATGGGCCGTTGAACGGTGGGTTCATGACCCGTGGCAAGATGACGGCTGGAGAGTCGAAGAGCTTGCATCCCGCACTCAGGTGCCCCTTATTCTTGCATGGGCACTTAGTATCCACAAAGCCCAAGGGCAGACGCTAGCACTTGTCAAGGTTGACCTCGACCGCGTGTTTGAGAGGGGCCAAGCGTACGTTGCATTGTCACGCGCGTCGAGCATTGAAGGATTGCAAGTATTGAACTTTGACCCTGGTAAGGTAAGAGCGCATCCAAAGGTAAGAGAATTCTATGCGAGTCTGTCAAAGGTTTAGTGTATAAGACGTAGGAGTAGCTAGTTATAGCAGGCGACTAGACATGCTATAGCTCTACTACGTAACTATACATATGGTATCCAGAAGTGCTTGGGATTCCGAGCAAGTAGGCACTCCACTCGTTCTTTGATACTTGTGCCACAGTCAACAGTTTCCATACAATCCAGGTCTTATAGTTCAACGACAACCAAGACAATGAGGTCTTTATTGCAGGATGCAATACTATCACTATTACAGTGAAGTCCCTTGACAACAGGTAACAGATAGTTGGGGTTAGGGTCAGATCGCTGACTACTTAATGTCTATTTGAAAAACGCATTTCTTAATTTCACTGCTTCTAGTTCTGCTACCGTAACTCCGCATCACCGCAAACTCCGTGCCGCGCGTATAAGATGACACGTGTGACGGATCCGAAGATTGTGACTAAACAATAAGGCGCTACTGTGACTTGGCTGGTCTTAAACAGCCGCTGTGTATTTCTTTTGACTGGGATTCCTAGCACACCCTACTACTCTTATCCGAGGTTCAGTTTGTATCCGAGGTTCACGCTTACGGACACTGTTATCCTGATAGCCACATCAAAAACCTCTTCCTGTTTCACCGACAGCAAGCGCCAATCGAAGACAGTCATTCGAATTTTTATGCTTCAGCATTACGTGGGGTGTGAAGTTGAGCACAGATTACCCCGCACAAGGATGTCGCTCCGCACTACGCCAGAGACTCGCTTTGATAACTTCAACGTATACACGACTTCATATAAGAAGATAAAGGAACATGGGATAGAGGTCAATGTTCTCGTGCCCAAGGGCATTTCCCCAGGGAAGCATCCAGTGGTGGTCCGATGGCACGGCGGTGGTCTGGTAAGCAGCCCTACGATATGCCAGGCTGACTGATTACTGATGCGGCCCTTTAGACGACCGGAACAGCAATGTACCCCGAATGGTTCTCTGCATACCTCGTCTCCTTTCTTATTCGCAACAACGCAATCGCTGTTGTTCCAAACTACCGCCTAACTCCAGAGCACACTGGTGATGACATCCTGGAAGACATTTCCTCTTTGGGAAGCTGGCTTGTATCTTCGCTAGCCACGTATCTTGCAGCCAAAGATTCTTCTGTTGAACCTGATTTATCTCGAGTCTTAGTGGTAGGCGACTCTGCAGGCGGATGGATGGCGCTTCAGTCTGTTCTTTCTCTTCCGGAGAAGACGTTCCGGGCTTGTTTCATTCAGTATCCCATGGTGAGCAACTCCCCTTTCTCCCCAGACGACCTCATCATGGGACAGCCTCTTCCACCAAAGGAGGTGCTGGACGAGTTTCTTGCAAGCATAAAACCGGGAACCATTATCAGCGCAGCCGTTCCACCTGCTCGCAACCCTGTCATGTCGATGTTACAGGCGTATGGGCGTTGGGACGAGTTCTTTGGCACGGGCCCACATCTCATGCCCTACACGCGGATCGAGGCTGCAAAGTCCTTTGTGCCAACTTATATTCTACATGGAAAGGATGACACACTTGTGCCTGTAAAGGGGACAGAGAGATTTGTAGAAAGAGCGAGAGAATTGTTTCCAGAGACAAGATTCGAACTGGCCACGCCGCCCGGAGAGCATGGTTTCGACGATTCAATTTATGAGGAAGATGAGCCGTGGCTGGCAGAGCTAGTGAAGGGGGTTGAGAGAGACTGGCTGGAATGATGGAGCGAGTAAATTAGCTCCTACCATAAAACTCAAGAGTCGTATCTATTACTGCGACAAATCGTGGCAAGTTTCTACGGTCGTGCTAGATACTTCGCATCAATGAAAATATCATCTTTGGAAAGGATCCTCGACCCCTCTTGGTTCGCGCTATATTTGAAACATACGATCCCTTCCCAGTTCCTTGCTCTACTTTCGCCAACCCTGGACAAGGTCATGGGCCCAATCAATCATCCCTGCCTTCCAATCTCCAAGCGACTCTTCAATCAATCTTTCCCAATCCCTCGCAGCTTCATCCTCTCCCTTGCCCCCACCAGCTCCTTTGCCAAGCCACAAGCGTTCTTGCACCTTTCTGACACTGCCCTCTCTCTCAACCTTGATGTCTGGAATGTTGGCCCCTTGCATGAGAGCAAAAAGATTGAGAATCAGGTTTGAAGATTTGCGCAGGGTAGACCACGCCGTATACGAGTACTCTTTGAAGGCGAGGTAATTTGGATGCTGAACTCCCCCCATCCCTTCAATCATTTCGCTACAGAGCTTCATGGCTGGCGCAAATGGCTTGGGGTCGCGACCCAATATATACCCAAAATCGACGTGGAAAAAAGCACCTGATGGAGCAAGCAGAAGGTTATCAAGATGGCGATCGCCCACCCCGAGCAGGTAGGTAATGACGCAGTAACCAGCACAGGACTTGATATACGTGTCCATGGCTTCTTTCCTTACGCCTAGTGGAGCGCTATCATCAGGGTTGTTGGCACGCAGATAGGCCAGTAGACTGCCTCTGTGCTTTTGACATGCCGCAGCGATTGACATGCTTGGTACAAACTGGAATGCTCCAGCAGATGAGGAAGTGGCTAAGATGCGGTAGGGTGTGAGCTTCAGGTCAAGATTCTCTTTACGAAGTAGTCGGTCCATAAGGGTGATGATTTGGATGACGAGTTGGTCTTGGCGAAGGTCGTCACCAGTCTTGAAGATGATAGGGTATGGTGTCCCTGATGTGGTTTTGAATGACAAGACCATGGGTAGCAGCGATGACTTCAGGACGTTGCAGTCCTCAGTTGATATACCGGTGATGAAGACCGATGGGTCCAGGGGCAGTGGAAGCGGATCGAAACTGGTAAGCTCGTTTTTGGGGTCTGCAATGGCTTTCTTGAGACGTGCAATCTTTGTGGGCCGATCGCCACCACCAAAGCGCACATCTTTTGATATCTTGGCAAGGATGGTAAGTAGCTCGCCCTGGCGCTGGAATGTCTTGCGTATACTGATGCCTTCTGGCGTTTTCTCAAGCTCGACCATAAAGTCGTACTCGACCTTTGCAAATAGATCGCGATGCTCAGGAGCTTGATCAGTACTGAAGTCACTAATCTCGACCATGAGATACCAGTGCAGGAAGTTGCCCAATGTAAAGCTGTTAGCAGCACGAGTAACCAAGAAATGTGCAAGCGATGAGTCGTCTCCTTCACCCGGTGCTTCATACTTCAGCGCTTGTACTAGTTGTAAGAGGTATAGCTGGAGTTCTTCGTCGTCTGCTTTCTTCAGCCGCTCAACGGCATAGCTTCTTACAATGGGGTGATCAAAGTGAGGTCCAAGTAATTCAAGAGCGTCATCGACATCAACCTCGGCCCACTTTTCAAGCAGAGGTGCCGCTTGCCGAACCTCTCGTGGATTCTTCCAGTTGACGCACTTGACGAACTTTGTTAGGGCACGCTTGTCGCGCAGTAAAAAATACCTAAACTTCCAGATGTCGTCTCGTTCATGCGAAGTAATTTCCTCGAGAGGACCCTTGGATAACAACATGTTTAATTTGTCGCGGACGTGCACGTTTGGCTTCCGATCACGATCCAAAGAATCAGTCTGCTGGCTACGCATCAACTCGCGGTGTTTATCTTCTGCAGGATTGACCCTTCGTCCGACTTCGGGGTCATAAATTTTGATAAGCCGTTCCGCGTCAGCGTCGCCGTAGCCTGCCCCATCAATGTCTATACCGGGCCCAAAGGAAACTTCTGGTGGAGGACGCAGCCTTACGTCAGCTTCAGTGGGCAACCGCAGGTCGGAGACTGGTGGTGGTGGATATTCGACGTCGGTGAAGACGATAGAGTGGTCGAAGCGAGGAAGCTCGATGTCGAGATAGAAGAGCTCTTGATCGTCGGGATGTGCATCGGCGGCGGCAGTGTCGTTGTTGCCATTTGCTTTGCTTTGTCGGCTTAGGGCCGCTGCCTCGGCTTTCAAGGCGTCTTTCCGTATCTGCATCATTTTCTTGTAGACCAGTCCGTCAAGCCAGTTGTTGGTTGGAAGGTCGCCCATCTCCTGCTTCTTGAGCAGCCCTTCCAGCCGCTCCATCTCGGCGACCTGCTCATTGACAGTACCTTCGGCTACCTGGGAATTTCTGGGTCTCCGCGCTGGTTGAATCACCCATGGTGTTGATGTGTTGGTGAGGCCATCAGCAGCTTTGAAACGATGTATCCGGCAGCGCTGCCTGCCCTTGCGCAATGTGTTGTCGTTGTCGAACAGTGGTATAGTAGTCCCACCAAAAGGAACGGCGTGCAGGTTGGACTCTTTGTCTTCAGCGGGCGACAGATCCCATAGGGTGATGGCGATCTGGGCGGAGGCGGGGAGGTTTGCGTACGTGACGGGCAGTCCCAGCCATTCGTTCCATATACGCGCGTTCTTGAACGACTTGTAGGCGGTCTGCACAGGGACGGTGAGCGGCTTGCTGTCGGCCCATATCTGCGCCGTGACGTATAGCTCGAAGTGTGGGCTATGGCCCTGCCGTCAGCATATGGCTCTAGTGTTTCCATCTAGCGAGGGGCGGCTCACTTGATGATTGAAGCGCGATGCCTCAGGTCGGGTCTCTTCAACAGCACTGAGTAAGGTATCGGCTTCTGGTTCCCGTCCAGACGATCACTGCATACACCTTCAGCACCGATGCAGTATGTAGTTCGGCACGTTTGGTTTCCTACATTCGCACATGGACGGCCAGTTCAGTCAGGTCAAGAGACGTCGCGAAGTTGAAGGCTTCCATCGTGCGCGGCGGGGAAGCAGCTGGCTACGGCATGCCATGGGTATGGATCATGGAACAGGTGCGATGGAACTTGGTGGACGGTCTAGGGACACCTGACAAGGTGAGACGCGTGACTAATGAGAACAGTAGTTCATGCACATGGTCTAGTGGGGTGAATAGCTCCAGCATGGACGGAGCTGGCGGTGCGCCTGGTGTGGCGTGGCGTGGTGTGGCTTGGTAGACAAAAGTCGCGCTAGGCGGCGGGGCTGGCGCGTCAGGAACAGGAAGGACAAGGCTAACTGAGCATTCCGCCTCAACACCACGGCAGTATCCCACTATACCCTTCATCGCTCTCTTGTCGCTTCCCTCCTGCCTGTCCCTGTGTCCTAATATTTCTGCCAGTCGGCATGGCGCGACTTAGTACACACCTTTCGGCCACGCCACAAACGCGCGCCTCCACCGTCGACTCGCTCTATCGTGAACCCTCTGTAGCGCCCCGGACCGAGAGCAATGGACGTACATTGTCTTATTCCGTCATCAGCCCGAGCCGATCCATGAACTCGGATAAGGAGAACGAATCGCCTGCAACACGCGAGAACACCCCACGGCGAGGCAAGGCAAGGGGTCTGCGGGTCGCGTCGGCGCGCATGCCCACACCAGATTCAGGCTCGACAGACGGCAATGGCAGCAAAAGGAGAAGAACAGATGACTACAGCATGGCAAATTCACGAATATATGATGACGACGAGGCGGACCAAGAGGACGAAGAAGATGGCGTCGACACGCCTTCACAGTCGCATCATCTTCAGGCCGAGCAAGAAGAAGAAGAGGGCGATTTGAAGTTCTACAACCCGAACCAAGACCCTGAGAAGCGGAGGCGGCTGCGTGCAACTATGCGCGACCATCAGCGCATGCTAGATGGTGAGTTCAGCTGCACATATTCGGCTATGTGAACCCAACTGAGCCAAGGCAGATAATCGTGATGACCTTATCAAATCCCGCGACAGCGGCCTTCTTGATGCGCTCAGGACACAAAATAGCCTGTTCGGCAAAGTGCGACAAACGGCCGATGCTACCGTAGACTCCCGTTTCTTAGTCAATGCGAGTGACTTGGCAGGCAAAAAGCTCAACAACGCCCTGGGCAATTACAGCGCAGGCATCGATCTAGACCAGTTTGTGTCCAAATGCATATACTTTATGAAATCCGGAGGCTATGTTGCGGGTGAAGAAGACGCGCCAGCGATACCGGTGGGCGATGACGATGACGACGACGATCCAGATGGTCTTGACTGGGCGCTGTTAGGTCGAAGGGCTTGCTTTCCCTGCAACAGGCGACCACCTACAGCCAGCTTCCTTCTTGGCCCACTGTCTGTGCAGAAACGCATTCGTACAGCAACACAGCGGAAAGCTCGCTCCCAGCGGCAACCAGTGGGCCCAGCAACTAGGCCGCAAGAGATCAAAGAGGGTGATATTCAGCAGAACGAGAACAACAACCTCTCTAATCTGGTCAAGGGCATCAGAAAACGACTAATTGACCATACCAAGCAAGGCGCAGACTGTGTCGAGAGCGAACTCAACGAAATACCAGAGAGTGAGATGGATGACGAGTCACAGGTCGCCGCTCTTCATCGCTACAGGATGGCCATGACTGCGGATGGAGAGCCTGCCGTCAACCTGCTCGATTTTGCCATCAACCCGCATGATTTTGGCCAGACAGTCGAAAACCTCTTCTACATTAGCTTCTTAGTAAGAGAAGGCAATGCAAAGATTGTCAAGGATGATGATGGCCTTCCGCTACTGGGTACGAGCAACTGTCTCATTTCAACCTTCAGGCGCTAACATCCGAATAGTACCAGCAGCCCCCCGTGGGGTCTCGGAGCAACGAGAAGACAATGTTCAAAAACATCAAGCCGTTTTTAGTCTCGACTACCCTACTTGGCAGATGTTCATCGATGCTTTTGACATCAGGGAGCCACTCATACCGCATCGCGAAACCGAAGAAGCAAATATTGGGTCGAATGGTTGGTACAATGGATAGTGTTGGACTCCACGTTCGTACCCAGTTTCGCCTTTCTTGTTCCATCTTTGTCGTGCATAGCCACTGCACGTTATATCACGTGAAGTTGTTTTTGTACCACCAGCTGTCCTAGTGTGTTCACTTTCCGACTAGCTTCAGATTGCTTGATGGCTTCCGTCCCGCTCCGCATCAGCTATGGTCGTGATGTCTGATGGACAGAGTACTCAAGTACATACTCTTGCTTGACTCTTGCTCGCTTAGTGGCGTTTTTGACATCATCATGTTTTCTTAGTTTTAGTACGCGATACCCAGGATTTTTCTGCAATGTCTCAAGTAGTTGGAATGATACCCTTGCCCCTTCTGATTTGTCTGTCTTACCGATTCGCTGCTTGTGATAGCAACCTATCCGGTATGTTCCATTTGTGGATATTTGGGCTCAGTTTGGCAGAGACCGTACACTATGACCACCAAATTTTACCTACTGTACCTCACGTAATGGTGCCAAATAAGGATGGGAGCCTTGTTTGCACAGAATCTTTGACCATGGCTCTCCACGCGTCGATCAAGGCCTACACGTCCTATTTTCCGGGCTGACAAGTCTGGTCTTTGATCTTTGACATAGCCCTGGAAGCGTATGACATCAATCCCTTCTAACAACGAGTTGAATCCAGAATTTGGGGCCGACAGCTTTTTTTAACCTAGTTCTTGTCGGCATGCTTGGGTAGTGTTGTGTTTCTTCCGGCTGAAAGGCATCGTCTTTGCAAACGAGCGAATGGTGTTCGGGATGGGACTTAACTGACAAAATGACGCAGTTCAGCAAGTCTAATAGGCAAA
This sequence comes from Curvularia sp. IFB-Z10, assembly GCA_002161795.1. Lineage (NCBI taxonomy): Eukaryota > Fungi > Ascomycota > Dothideomycetes > Pleosporales > Pleosporaceae > Curvularia > Curvularia sp. IFB-Z10. The sequence continues at coordinate 1,665,043 of JPSZ01000010.1, forward strand.
GAAGGATAACAGAAGTCATGCATGCGCAGAATTAGAGAAATTGGTCGCGGTCGGTGACGCCGAACAGCCTCGCCGTTGCGCAACCTTATTCGGAGACAGGTGTCCCGTATCTCAGCAACATGGTCTCGTGTCCATTGCTCCACCCCCCAGATTGCCGATCTGACCTCATCACAGAGAAAACGGGTTCTGAGCACTATGTGATCAACAGCCCTAACAGGCCTGAAGATTAGACATCGTTCTTCAAATAGTTCACAGTATACACATACCAAGACTCTTCTCAAAAATTTGCTGACAAGAACAATCCACACAGCTGCTTACGCCCATGATCCTTACTCTCTCTTTCCCATGTCGACCCTTCAAGTTCGGGGAAAGTCGCCGTTATGAAACCCTTGACATGACCGTCGCATTGAGTGTTGGGTGTGGATTATAAATCTCCAGGTCTCGGCCGTAATGCAGCTATGCCTCGATGCAAATGTTGTCAGCAACAAGTTTTACAGTACAATCATTAGTCCAAGCACGCCAAATGAAGCGTTCTAGTTGGCAGCCAAAGCATGTGGTGGGACGAACAAAGAGCGTGGAAATCGGGTGGTATTCCCTTCAATTGTTAAGGAGAGTACATAAAGAAAGATCTTGATGAACACCTTGAGGGGCAAAATCATGAACAGCTAGTGATAGGACATCTTCTCTGCCTTCTGTCCCAAGGTTTCTTTCAACGTGAGGGCGCTTGCTGCAGCAGTGAGAAAGCTCGCTGTAACGAAGCCGGCGACGTCGTTACTGCATTCTTAGTGAAGTTTGGAGCCAGGACGAAGTTGGGCAGAAGAGAAGGTGTGCCGAATCTTGGTGCGCTGCGATGGTATGTGTAGGGAATTCTGGGCACCAAGGGAGCGTTTTACTAGAGGATAGAGTTTCGGCTCATGTCGGCGATCTGCTCGATGCAGGGACCAACGGTAAGAGGCGATGTTGCTCCAAAGCCAGATTGGGAAAGTGAGGAGAGAGTGGCTTGGATTCCTGAAGATGACGCTCGAGGCCCGAACCATGGAAGTGAGGATGTGTTAAGTTTGACTTCCGGACATATCACCTGATGGCTGGGTCAGAGAGGTGGTGATGTGGGGTCCTTTCAGTCGGGGAAATCAGACTTGAGGAAGCCCTTCGGAGGGCCGGATTCTCAAAGCAAACGTGGTTACTCTAGCGCCTGGAACTGCTTTTCAAGAACTGAATGTGTAAGTGAAACATGCTTGCCCGGAGTCGCCGACGCTGTTGGACACAGCTTATCAGCTTCCGCATCTAAGCCAACGACTCACTAGATTATTTTAGCGCCAACATACTGTGACAGTTGCTGCTCGACAAGTCGAACTTTAAGTACCATAGGGCTTATGTTGAGTATTTACAACCTGATATCACCTAAACCATCGTCTTTACTTTCTTGAGGTGGAAACAACAGACGACAAGGGACTAAATTTCAAGCTCTTCTAAGCAGAAGCTATATGTCTACCTACTTCACTGTTCTAATTTCGGTTTCGTTATCAGTCCTGCCTACAACCCCAAGGTTCAGGCGAGACAAATTTCAGATATCGGATGACATCAGGAGCGTGTGGTCATGAATCAGAGATCTTGTCAAGTTCTCGCCTGGTGTATTCACAAATTTGTTCTTGAAATTTGTCTCTTACATAAAATCACATTGATGTGACGGATTTGCGTTGTGACATTTGACATATTTTCATGCGGGGATGCAAGCATCATACAACATGCCCTTTCTTCACGAAGCCAAACTGTAGGTGGGGAACATTGGCGCTTGTCAAGGGGCTGTGGGTTTCAGAGGGGCGCTAGATCCATCAGCGGCGATCAATCTCAGCCCTACCTACATACACTTCTCCACCTATTTTAGTCCGCAAATCACGCCGCAATCTTGTCATTGAGCCGCTCGGCCCGCGAAATAATAAATTCAAACAAGCTTCCGGACTGCTCATCTCCTCAGGAGGAGAAGTAGAAAGCCGAACGCTGTTAGCGGCAATGCGGACAATGTGAAAGGGCTGGAGGACCTACCTGATATGAAATGGGAATAGTTACTGAAGGTCAGTTCTGCAATGACACATGTAAGCCGGAAATGAGGGGGAACGGCCCTAGGCAAAGTCTTGCCCAGAAGTTCGCTACCCGTGGTTGCCAATCATTAATTACTAAAGAATGCCGAAGTGTCGAGCCCGAGGCGAAAATCCCCACTTCGTAGCCCTGTTCGCCTTGCATTGGGCTCTGTCATCGTCAATGTAAACGCTAGTTTGGGTGACTGACAAGCCCGGACTACTGTCACTTCCCACCACCAGCTTCAATTTCACGTGTGGCACTCAGTCTAAGCAACATTGATGAGAAGTTCAAGTAATGTTCCCAAGCGACGAGGGTTTCAACAGCGATGATCGTAGCGTGAGAAGCTAGGCTCTAGCCTCCACCACATTATTTAACATCGACTTCAATCAAGCAATGCGTACGTATGTGTGAAACGCAAACGCCTCCTTCTTCGCGTGACGAAGCAGATTGGCCCATGACAATCACGAAACGCCACGCCGTCTGAGTCCCAGGTCCTTATTCGCAGACGTTGCTCCAAGGTAGCTAGACTAGTTGGCCAACTACGAATCAGCACTGCCGGTCGGCTCCGCACATGGGCATGATGCACGGGGTCAACGGCCACTAGCCTCCGCTGTCCTCAAATTAGCGTGTTAGGAGCGTGGTTCTCGCCGGCTTACCTCCGTCTCCTTCTACAAACATGCGTGCTTCTCGACATCCTCGGCGATCACATGCCCTTTTGATCAACTGAGGCTCTCAGAGTCCAATCAGCTCCTTTCGTCAGTTCGCCGAGCCTCCCACATTCGGCTCCCATCGCGAGTTCGGATTTCCCTTGGCGGACAAGATTTCGCTATCCTGCCGGTTTTGCTTGGGCAGCCCCATACAAACCCTCGGCCCTATGCTATATGTTTGGGGACGTTTACGAAAACCTTAAATTTTGAAGTCTCGCGTCAAAGCAGGTGATCTGCGTACGGCTAACGGAAATGCCTGTGTACATGTGAGCTGCGGGGATAGGCTGTCAATGATTATAAGGTAACGGTGGCGTTCATTCTCATGATATTCCTCCGACAATGTTCCTACATTCCTAGCCGTGGCTTTCTATGGTCCAATTTAGGCTTCCCTCGTACTGTCTGCTCGTTTTCTTGGTCATTCCTTAGCATGGATATCATGCTCTCTCCTACTGGTACTTATTCCAGCAAGGCTGTGCCGCTAGAAGATCCACACCCCGAGGTTGAGCAGGCTCCCCCACTTCAGTTCGAACCGATCGCCGTTCCCCGTCAAATGCATCCTTTGTCATCTCCACCCGCTCCAGAAATCACCCGGTTACCTTCCGTTTGTTGCAAATCTTCTACCAGACCGAGGACGGATAGCGTTTCGACCTGCGCAAAACGCGAATCGTACAACCTGACTGGCACTACATTTCTCGTCACCAATGACGGAAGAACCCTTAAGCTGCCGGTTGCTTCAGAAAGCAAAGCCGATCCTCTGAACTGGAGCGATAGGAAGACCGCCGGAGCGTTTTTCGCCATTGTGTTCTTTTCTGCCGTTAACCTGACTGCTGCACAAGCGGCAGGCGCTATGTTAGGTAGCATTCAGACTACCTTCGAAGACGAGGTTGGATACACTACTCTCCTGCATAACATAGTATACTGACGTAGTGTTTGCAGAACATAGCTCCATGGTTAATCAAAGCCCTCGTCACTGGCCCTGCACTTTTCATGGGTTTTGGATGTTTTGTTTGGGTGCCTCTCTCCATAGGCTTGGGTCGTCGGCCTACGATCTTGATCGCCACCATGGTTGTACTGATTGCCACGATCGGTGCAGCCCAGGCAAGGTCGTTTGCTCAACTGGTCGTTGCTGTCTGTTTTCTTGGCCTTAGTGAAGCCCTGGGCCTGTGTCTGGTGAGCGAGAAATTCTCCCATTCATAGGAACTTCTTACTAACACTACCAGGCATTCCTCATAGTCATTGATCTGACTTACATCAATCAAAGACCACGAGCCATCTCGTTCATGTGGTGTGTCGCAGGCTGTTTTGGCACGTCTGGCGTTGCACTTGCACCAGTCATCGCACAACAAGGTCACAACTGGCGCCAATTTTACTATTACTGGACTATACCTGTCGTCATCTCACTCTTCGTCACTTTCGCACTCTATCCAGAAACCTACTTCAAGCGCCCCACAGTGGCCTTCAACGGTCTCATCCTTATGCAAAGTGCGACCGAGAAGCTAACTATATACGAAGACCGTGACCAACACTCGTCCATCTATCGAGACCTGCCCGAATATCCAATCCGCAAAGGGTTTTCAGGCTTCCGTGACCGAGTCGGTCTCTCACGGTCACCCTTTGCATCTTGGAAATCGGCAGGTCGATGCTATATCCAGATGGTGTATTGCGCCACGAACCCCCTCCTCTTCTGGGTCTTTGTCGCATCCGGCTTCAACTCAGCAAGCATGATTTTCATCGGCGCAACAAATAGCCGCATACTCACCGAACCTCCCTACAACATCCCGTCTGAGCTTGTTGGCACAATCAATGTAGCATCCGGCGTGGGCGCATTGATAGGATTTCCAGTGTGTTGCGTGGTCATTTGCAATGGTCTTAAGAGACTTTCACAGCGCAACCATGGTGTTTTGGAGGCCGAGCATTACCTCATCGCCTATTTCCTCCCAATCATCGTTGGTGCCTTCAGCTCCCTGCTCTACGGTCTTACCCTCAAGTTACAATGGCATCCCGCCTTCATCTATTTGGCCTATGGAGGCCATGGCTTCTCTCTCGTTATGTTAATGACTGCAAACACTCTTTGGGTCGCTGAAGCGTTCCCGAGATGGGCTGCTCCGGCGCTTGCCGTGGTTATTGGAGGTTGCTTCTTCATCTCCTGGGCCATGAGCTTCGCTCTCGTACCTTGGGTGGACGCCCATGGATATCTATGGGTCGGAGTTGAACTCATGATTTTCCAGATTCTAGGTGGGCTAGTCGCCTTACCCGTCGCATTTTGGGGTAAAGGCTTGCGACAAGCTATTACAGGACGATGGGCAGAGGACCGCAGTGGGGCCCTGCGTCCGCTTTAAAATTCTCTTTTGTAGCAATAGATAGATAATGTGTTGGCTATCATGAGACAACGAAGTTTACAAATTCTATTGCACAAATATTTCCCTACTGAGAGGCAAACTTCCGAGTGACACCCAGATAGAGAACTTAACTCTGGTCGAATATGTCCACTCTTCCAAGTTTCTTCAATCTACTACGCAGCATGTTCGTAGTGTTGAAATTTCCAATCATACATGCGATGGTCGTCAGTCTCGCTAGGTCTCAGAGTGCGAGCATCAATCGTACTGAGTCCCTGTCAAACGATATCTGCGAGTCAAAAGTCATCTCAAATCCGCATCTCCTGGCATAGCTGCACACGGCCAGCGTCCGCATGTGACCAATTCCGATTCCCACAAGTCCTTAGCTAGGTGTGTTCCTCCGGAATATTCTTTGTAATAGTACCATACCCTGTTAACTCCTTGCAAAAGCCGATGCGGGAGAGCTACATCCGTTCGAAAAGATATTGCTCTATATCTTGTCCTTCAGTCAAGGCAATTCACAGCCCGTTGTGGATCTGAGATGTTCTGGGATCACGAAGCAGGCTGAATCCTGTTGGTCCATCGTTTATACGTGCGATACCGTAAAGATTAGGAATTCTAGTTGAGCTTGACATTAACGGAGAGTCAAGTTGGATGATGACGCAAATTGCAGATCGAGATGAGTGCGATCCGGGAACGCCCAAATATATTTTTGGACGCATTTCGAACCCTGAAATAGGATTTGTGTCATTGGTATGCAGCTCAATCGCTTCAGAGCTGATGTCTGGGTCGTATGGTCATGCTCGGAAAGATCCCATTTACATAGTTTCAGGTCAGACTCACCTTGCCGGCCGCTTTTTTGCGAATCGGACAGCCGCTCGTCTCGATTTGCCTGCACATTGGACAGTTCTTGCTTCTCACAATCTATGGTCAAGCCTTGTTGAGTGTATCGTTGCATTGTGATTCGATAAGACACGTTGGATCTCAGGAGATGAATAGCTCAGGCCCCTAGCATACTGAGTTGGAAGATTGTCTCAAGGTATCGTGTACAACTCTGCCATCTGTTGAGCGCAATAACGATTCTAGCTGTAGCTATGACTCAATTGCCTCTAAAGCTGCTCTTCATTGTGCTGCCAAAAATTCACCTACAGCTTCCTCTAAACTCTCAGCATCTCTGCCTTTCTCCCCATGTTCAGAGACGAGCATTGGTCCTAGCCTATCGCCCTGCTTCTGGCATGGTGACCATGGCAGCGTTTCATAACAAAAGTCCAGCCATGCAGCTCGAAGCTGGGCTACGTTGCCCACGTGCGGACCCTGCGATTGCTCTGGGACAAGATCTGGAGCGACATCGAAGAGAAACACGTTATTAACGGCATGGTTGGCACGCCCGAATGACCAAGCTCACTTTCATATGGATTTTCACGGCGATTCTCATAAATTAGGACATTAGCGGGGTGATTGGCTGCGATATGCAGGGGTGGAATTCTAAACACAATATCAGCCAGGATGTCTGCCTACTTGTACATTGCGGCGGAAGGATATTCAGGAGCCGAGTGAATATTATACGCTTATATGACGCTGGAATGCGCATCGGAAATGTTGCTGGAGAGACAATCATGTTGTCCAAAGATGCATATACGGCTTCAAATACGAATGCTCTCCACGTCGAAAGGGCGCAAAGACGACCAGAAATCGATTTACAAGATCAGCCAGACTTGGTGTACTCTTTGAACATACTATCTCGTTGTTCCAAGGGATCTCTTCTCCCTCGTATGTTTCCGGGTCGTCCAAACCCATCGTTTCGGCAAGGGTCTGATAAACAGGGATTTTCGGGGCCACTTTGCACCATCTGGAAGACGATGAAGGCACTGATAGCATTTATAAGTGCTATGAATAACTGATCATACAAGTGTCGTTGTGCATGGATTTTATGAATCAGGTAGGGCGGCTTAAAGAAAGGCATTGACGCGTGTAGTGGGCCAAGAAAGAGATCAATGATATGCATGGTGTTCTCAGTCGTCGCAGAGCGTGCAAGCTCAAGATTTGGTTGGATAAGATACCCGAGGTTTTGGATCATCACTGGCCACGATGCGCTTGGAAATGGCTCTGGTATGCCGTTCCCAAGTAATGAATGGCTACTCCCAGGCGGCTAGTGTCACACTGTATCGTAATCGTCATATCGGGGGTCATGCTGAGCATCGTCTAGTCAAAGCTGTCAAGATCGGCATCTTGGCTGGAAGATGTGAGCAGCTCGTTGAAAGTCTGGTCCGCCTCTATAATACACCCATGTTGAAAGTCCATAAGCCCGGGCGATGAAGCCGCTTGTTCATTTTAAAACTCTCTCTCCTCGACGATATCGCGACTTGATAGCTCGATCGTTGCAGAGCTCGAAGGAGTTTTAGTTACGGAGGGTTGTGTACTTGGTCTTCATCCATATTAGCATCACACCCAACGATGTAGACATTAACAAAGTATGAAGACCCGATTATCTAAGGGATGTGGGAAGGATGACGGGACAGATGCATTGGAAAAAGACGCACATGCATTGCGTGCGCCGACAATACTGGGATCGGCGCTTGTATGTGCAGGGTCTACGATGTGCAGCACATGTATGACATGGCGCATGGCGACTACACTGCCAAGAGTGATATAGTTAGAGCAGGATAGTAACTCATCGAGTCGCCGAGTGGCTCTGTGGAGCTGTGGATTGTGGAGCGGTATGGACGAGCCTCCATGCTCTGCAAGACAGGCATAGAGGTGCAGGTAGAGTTCAGCACGACTGCACGTGATGTTTGTGCGTCCCACGGGAAAACTGCGGGGGATCTACGTATCTCATGGGAAACGCAAATGCCGACCAGGCGAGATGGCACATGCATGCATTACTAGGGACGTAGCCCCGCACCGTATGCCAGCTAACCCGTCTCAACGAAATCCCATCAAACTTCAGACTGTATCTCGACCAGGGCTACATCTCTTTGGGCAAATCCCCCGATTGCGACGTCGCGGCTGCCAGGTCTTGGGTCTCTGAACGCCTAGTTGTGGGTTACAATGTCCACCCAGGGACAGGACTCATCAGTGGCTGCCATCATAGATGCTCTGAAGGATATTTCCACAACTACGTAGAAGGTTTTCCGAAAGCACGATCTCCTGTGAGCTACATCCCCCAACTACTCCCTTTCTAGGCCTTTGGCGCAAATGACTTCATACGGGGCAATAACTGCCAGCCCAACTACTCCTCTATCCTTGAAGACGATCTTGATGCAGGACTAGGCCAGCGGCAGGGATGGGCTGGCGTCGTTTCCTGGCACGTGTTGTCAAGATGCAAGTCATGGCCTCTGTTACAGGAACCTTGTCGTCTCCGCTTCAGTCCATCGGCTCTATCGAGTTGAACGCAGAAGATGCGAATGGCACAAGCTTTACCACAGTTGTTCTATGTGCGGTCCCGGATTCTCGATTGCGTAACTATGGGGCTGCCTATTCCCCTTAAAGGAAGACGCAGCACGAAGCTTTAGTGGCGCTTTGGTGTTTCCCGTAGCCTGGTCGCATTGGAAGATGAAAGTGGACTACAAACTGGAGGAGGATAGTGCCAAACTGGGCTTTGACATTATACATCCACCCAGTAGGAATAAACACCAGACCGAGATGGACGCTTACACTAACACACATTTCACGGCGGAATCCCCCCGAATCTACGGCCGCCAACGATGCGACTTGCGCCCAACATAAGGCGCCCCTCCCGAGCCGCGGTTACATCGGCCCGTGTGCCTGGGAATTGGGCACAGACGAGGTGCAATCAGCGGCAACAACGCCACGGCTTGGCAACAGACGCAGGACAAGAGAGAGTGTTTCTTCCACTGCGCCACTCCCATGTCCCATGTTCATCCCCGTCGCGCCCTCCGCATCATGCGCCGCCCGCTGCCTGCCGCCTGCTCTGGCCAGCAGCAGTAGTCCTCAGCTATCATACACCCATCGCTAAACACTTCCATCCCCTCGCCCACGCCGTCTTCTCTAACCAATGCCGTCGCGCCCAGCGCAAAGTAACACGCCATGCACCAAATCATTCAGCTGGACCGCCTTCTAAACAAAAGCAAAAAACCCGCAGAGGGGTGGCATTGTGCCTTGATGATTCGATAGCTTTGTATGCCACTTGGACTAACGCGTGGAAACGAATGCGACAGTCTCCTCACCCTATCATCACCCTTCTGTGACATATCGCATTCCACATACCCGTCTTGTGGGAATCATGAACAGTTTCCCATCAAATCCAATACACATGACCTACTTCGTCTGCGCCACACTGTCTCGAAACACAAAAGATACTCACCGCTACACCCAAGATCATTCACCGGCTCTGCATGATGATGCTGAAAGGCCATGCGCGCTCGCTACTAGAGGCTGTGTGACCACGGTACCATGCCAAACTGCACTCGAACCAGCGTTTGAGTCACTTCTGGAACCCTATGTTGGATACCGCCACCATACCACAAGGCCTGCACTATGCTCGCGACTGAGCATCCATAGCACTCGGCAATACACACTACTCAACAGGACAGCAGAAACTTCACATGCATACTTAGTGCCTACCTGAGTAAATCAAGCCCAATATATGGTCACCGTGGTGACTTTGAGACGTGTGGGGAATAGGCAGGTTGTAGATAGGGTGACGGCTGGGGTTTACAAGCTTATAAAAATATATATTCGCATACGGGCCACCACACACGCAAACGGAATGATTGGAAATGAAGGGTAGTGTTCAAAAAGTGCAAGGACGGCGTTTATCGGACTGTGACCAAACACACGCTCTTTGCATATTCCTGAGACGCAATTAGCTTCAGCTTGAACATGAGATGGGTACCCCAGGCGGCTCTTAAGGTGTTGTTCTCATTTCCTTTTTGTGAACATATCATTGCAAGACTCAATACGACAGCAGGGCTTGACGCGCTGCTTGGGTCTATAGAGTAGTCGCGCCGTTGTCTTGTAATACGAAGAAATGCCAAAATGCTCTACACTACCTTTCGCATACCCTACCAGCTACTATATTTGACAACGACCTGGTTTTATGGTGACTGGCACAGTCTTAGAGCGGTGTGCTCGGTATTAGAGATTACGAGGTACAAGTATCGTTGAGTTGGGGGCTGCATCCAAAGCATACTCGGTTGTATGTTATTCATGTGTCAGCAAAGTTGCACTAATTCTCCCGAGCTGATGAGCTCTTAATCAGAACCAATCCCTTCTCTTTGCTGACCAGACTCGAAGACCGATGGCTGCATCATCACACCGCTGCACGGGTCTGCTGTGTGCCTATCTAATAATGAACGCTGGTTTTGCAAGGTAACTGAATCGTAAGGATAGTGTGGAAAAAGCAACCATAACCAATCCTTGGCTGACATACTTTGCGGAGTCTGCCGTGTGTGAGGAAACAGGAAAAGACCGCAAAGAACACAGTGTGCTTGAACAGGCTTTGCTTGCTCGATGAAAGTTAGTCATTCATTTGGAGCGGGTTGAACAACATGGATCATCAGCAAATGCTTTAAAGTAGTCATGCTGCCCAGCCGAGATCTGCAGCGTGCCGGGGGAACCCTAAAGTTAATCTTGTGTAGCCCAAACAAGGACCTTCGGCAATGACACTGTCAAACACTAGGCCTTCGGTTAGTGACGCAAGTAGTACATGTGGCATGCGTGGTTTTCTAGGGTCATATCCCCAATGTTAGCAACCGCATTCCGCGCGGCCAATAAGCGGCAGGTGGCCCAACTGATGGCAACAAGTGCCAATGTGCACTGAGTTCTAGTGCAGCCATTTAATAAGTCTGTAATCGAGCGGGAAATCCTTAGGACCGCTAGGCACAGATCATAGTTTGGTCTCAAGCTGGAAGTACTGGGTTATATGGGCATATCTGAGATTTATCGACTACAAAAAATATGATTCCTAACATAGACTGTCAAGGGCAGCAATCTTGCACTTCCAGCTGTTTGGGAACGATGAACAAAGGACGAAAACTGTCGCCCACTCTATTGTGGAACCGAGTCGCGGCACCATCGAACCTGCTGAAATCACACAATAGGAGATTTTACCCTACTGCGGCTGAGGGTCTCCCACGGCTGTGACATTACTGATCGGTGAACATCTTCACAGAAGACATGATCCTATCCCAAGGACCAAGCCGTCGGAGTGGACGCTTCATACCTTGGCGCATGCAGGTCATGGCCTGGCACCCAAAAGCGTACTTGGGCTTTTGAATTCTGCAAATGAGCAACAGAATCACATTGAAATTCACGCAGGCGCAGGCGCCGCTGTTGACCGCGCATGTCCGCAAATCGTAGCATGGAGCCGACCGCATTGCCTCGCTTACGCGGCCGGCCCAGCCGTGCCAATCAGACCCGTCACCAGTCCGGGTAACGCGACCCGGCCGCCCGCCTAGAGCGTGATCCCCCCTTTAGATAGCTACATTTCCAAGGCGCGCAATGACCCTGTTTGCCATGGTGCACGGGACGCGTGCGATCGAGCTAGTATTAACCATGAGTACTCCGCGTACAATCTTGCACTCCGTTGAATGCACTCACTCATACTATAGCTTTTGCAGATTGTTCCTTGTGCTCTCCATGTCTCTACTACAGATCATCGCCATCTGTTCCCTTCAAACTTCTCCTTGATCGGCACCCTCCTACTTCTCCTCGACGCACTCGTCGCCTTAAACATGGTGAAAGAGCAGGATACGGGTGTAGTTGGTGGTGTCACTGCACCTCTACCCATCTTGATGACCATGGCAGCGTTTCTTGCCATTGCGCTGTACAATGTCATCGAGGTAACCTTCCTGATATTTGCTGTTTTCAAACAACGGAGCGGACTATACTTTTGGAGTTTCATCATTGCAACTTTAGGTATTGCTCCCCACGCTGTTGGATTCATCCTCAAATTCTTCCAAGTCACCACCTTGGACCTGTTATCATGCGCTATAGTCGGTGTGGGCTGGGTATCCATGGTTAATGGACAATCCGTCGTCTTGTATTCGCGTCTTCATCTCGTGGTTCGGGACAAGACTCGGATTCGCTGGGTGTTATGCATGATCATTTTCAATGGTATTGTCCTCGGCGTCCCGACGATTACCCTAGCCCTGGGTGCGAATTCCAAGCAATCTGCTCGTTTTCTCCCAGCCTTCTTGGTTTACGACAAGATACAACTCGTCGTCTTTTCTATACAAGAAACCATCATATCCATGATATATATCTATGAAACGGTACTGCTACTAGGCGGGGATGGTACCAAGGCCCCGACGCCTATAAGGAAACTCCTCAGACATCTCATCCTCGTCAACGTCATCGTCTTGGTTTTCGACATCACCCTTCTCGCCGTTCAATTCTCGGGCCACTACGAAGTTCAAACGACTTACAAGACGGCCGTGTACAGTGTCAAGTTAAAGATTGAATTTTCAGTTCTCAATCGCCTCGTCAGCATCGTCAAGCACAAGGACCTACTCAGCAACCGAAGGACTTTTGGTAATAACACCCTTAGTTTCAGTAGATGGACTGGATGCAAAAAGACGCATTTGGGCATAGATGTGAATAATACGGGAGCCTTTACCAAGATGGACGAGCTCAGCTTGAGAGGTCAGTGTAGGAAGGAGCCGTCTGTGAAGTCGTGTGAAGCAAGCGTTGACCAAGTTGAAATCATCGGCTTGGTAGACGGTACACCAGATTTGGAATCAGGAATGGGTCAGCCGGGGGTCCCCGAAAAGGCAAGGTCCTCAAACATTGTTCTGCGGCTGTCATAGGTGGCATTTGAATTAGTCTTACGGAGCTAACTGAAGTACATCTGCACCTCTGCATCATAACATCACCCTGTCTAAAGACTAATAAGGGGCTGGACGATTGATAGTATTAACCAGCAATAATGGTATCTACATGTCGTCACTTCACCATTCCATCCGAATTGGATGCCTATCGTGTTTTTGGTTCACTATCTAACAGCCTTGATACACTTCAAGGTGAATATCTTGTGTAGATTCTCACTTATCAAGTCCCAACAGGCTAATGGCCCAGGGCGGCACCGACAGTGCGTCTGCATACGTGAAGGAAGATGAAAAGATCACATCTCTACAGCAAAGCCAGAAATGACAGCAGATCTTCACGAACCGATTGCTATCTGAACCTTGACTTCCATGAGTTTATCAGTCAGGTACATATGAAGAAGTAATTAAATAGAGGGAGCAGTAGTGAACCACTTTTCCAGCGAGATGCTTTATGGTCAGCTCGTTTATGAATCTGTTAACATACGAGGCTTCAAATACAATCAGGAGTGGTATAAGTCTTGGCTTAGGCATGCGGACCATGATGCCCTGAATTGAAGGCTATAGACAAGACACGTTATTACTCATGAACCAGGATGTCTTGGGGCGATGTGTCTAGTGGCGCCTAAATTAATGCCAAGTCAACTCCTTTGCAATATGTCCTCCGAATAAACCCTCGAAGTCCGGGCTCAACAAGACCCCCAAGAGTTACTATGTGTACAAGGCACTACGTAGCCAGAACACCATTCTTGTTCGTCCAAACTTTCAAGACGGTGAGATCGATGCGAACATGAACGGATCACGGCCTTGATGGCATCGTTTGAACTGCAATTAGATATAAAGCCCACTGGGTTTCTGTGGAGGCTTCAATTTTGAGAACTGGTGATGGACTCCCATAATAAGTAGTTGCCGTTTTCTTATTACGGTTAGACTAGGTGCCGGGAGTGTCTGCCAACCTAGTCAATGCTACCCGCTCGATTATGACGTCAGAAGTTAGGAATTCAGAGAGTCACGCAACACAGTAGCTGACCTTGTTTTGCCATAAGACCTGATATTTTTACATATCTCTATATTAATAGTAATATGGAAGATAGGTCTTTTCGAATGTACTGGATAGATCGTTTGCACTCGAGCGAGGATGAAACAAAAGTACTCCGGTACGCGAGAGCTACCGACGACTCACTTGATACTAGATGGTACTCATAAACCAGTTACTTGTCAACCCGTAGCCGCTTACAATGTGATGCGAGACTGGAGTGGAGAGAGGTGACGTGACAAAGGCGCGGTTATAGTGAGCTGGTGTCTGACAGGAGACTATACGACACCGAAAGTTATTGTACTGCTTGAGCAAAGAGAAATTACAGATATTCAAGGTCTACTTATAGTATTCAACATGTGCCCGTCTTCTCGTAAGGCCTTATAGAGTAGGCGTAGCCTAGCCCTTAACACACGTGAATATCAACGCCATTGAAAATGTAGGGAGAAGGCTCTCCCATGCCATCCAGTGTCAAAGGCAGTGGCGAAGTTGACACCGCAAACCTCGTTACAACATTTCGATATGTAGATAACGAAACCCACACTATCTTTGGTAGCCATTTTCTCAAAAGTTTTGTCGCCATATACTAAACTGAGTTTGGAAGTTGCCTTGTTTGCATCTCTGTTGCCAGAGCAGCTGCTTGTTGAATAATGGAAGGTATTATTGATGCAGGATCTAATCGAAACAGTGTAGTGTAAACCTGCTCGTCCATGGTACTTGGATTATTGAAGTCGTAGTCACGAGGAGATTGTTTTGCAGGGCTTAAGAAATCGATACGAACTCAACTGAGATGAATAGATACAATGAATTGATGGCTTAAACTCTCCGAGCTGTAGTTCAAGGCATGTTGCTGGCTGCTACTTCGACTAAGCAGCACTTCAGCTTAGATTTTGATTGTCGTGAACTACGTCGGTGAGTTCTTGGAACGAGCTGCTGATCTAATCAGGTATAGCGTCTTGCTTCATTAAGCCGCTGCATTTAGCCTCGCTAAGATGCTTATCTTCTTACCACCGGGTTTTCTCCTTGATCGCATTTTTACTTCACTCAAGTACCTCCAATACTCCTAGCACCACTTACCCCGGAGAATACGTTGATGCTTGGCAGGGTGTTGCCAAGCGAAGAGGAGAGGTGACACGGCATTTGGTTCCGTGCGACTATATTGGCACAACACACCTTTGAGGTATTTAGGCTATACTATTGGCCAGTTAATATATTCTTCACTACCAATCCCGAGTCACTGTAGATGAAGAGGTAAATGAATCGTTCTCATCCGTAGGCTTTGATTCGCGGACTGGAAATTTCGCACAAACATCTGCCAAAACATTCAGAACATGATGACACAGTCAGGTTGAAAGATGGAAGCCGGCCGTAGATTTGGGTAAGCCGAGCTCGGATGAGATTCAGTTCGCTCCAGCAGGTGACGTCTCGTTATTGATGAATATCTTGGATTGCAAAGGGGCAGAGGCTTGGCCCAGCAGAGCGAACAAGTTCTATGTCTCATCACTCGTGGGATATTACTGTGTTCAATTTGTTAACATAACTTGCTGCCTCTTAATTTCCAATTTAGGAGGACTTCAGCTGTCACGCTTTCCAGATGTCTTGGCTAGTGCGTCTGTGGACAGGGAATAAGAGGAAACGAAATCCGTCGTTGAGATTCTGTTTCTATTGTTTGACTACATCTCAGTAATCCATCTTTCCATGCGCCTGGAATTCACCATTATGCGTACCTCTGCTCTCGCGCTCGTCGTCGCTCCCGCTGTCGTGCTTGGCCAAGCCCCCCTTTACGGCCAGTGTAGGTTATGCGCCATGATGGCTCTCGAGATGACATGGTATGCTAATATTGTGATTGGATAGGTGGTGGTTCAGGATGGACTGGTGCGACGACATGCGCTTCTGGCTTGGTGTGCAGCAAAGTCAAGTGAGAGCTGGCCCTACCGTGCTACATGTGGCATCTTTTCTAACGTTGCTTTCAGTGATTGGTACTCTCAGTGCGTTACTGGCACGGGCGGAGCCCCCACTACTACTGGAGGCGGCAGTAGCCCTGCTCCCACGGGCGGCTCAGCAGCTGCAGGTGGACTGCACGACAAATTCAAGGCCAAGGGCAAGCTCTATTTTGGTACTGAGATCGACCACTACCATCTGAACAACGGCCCCTTGACCACTATCGCCAAGAACAGCTTTGGACAGATCACGCATGAAAACAGCCTGAAGTGGGATGCCACTGAGCGTGAGTGCCCACGCTTCCTCTTCTAGCTTGAGTCTATGGTTGTAAACTAACTGACTGGTCTTGGTACGCAGCACAACGTGGAAAATTTAGCTTTGGCAATGCTGATGCCGTCGTCAACTTTGCCACGCAGAACGGGAAGCTCCTACGTGGCCACACTCTCTTGTGGCACTCGCAGCTGCCATCATGGGTTACTCAGATCAACGATCGCAACACACTGACGTCGGTGATCCAGACGCACGTGACGGAGCTCGTCACGCACTACAAGGGTAAGATACTCCAGTGGGACGTGGTTAACGAGATCTTCGCCGAGGATGGCAAACTTCGAGACAGCCACTTCAGTCGCGTACTTGGCGAGGACTTTGTTGGCATTGCTTTCCGCGCCGCCCGTGCGGCCGACCCCAACGCGAAGCTCTACATCAACGACTACAACCTCGATATTGCCAACTACGCCAAGGTGACGACTGGTATGGTTGCGCACGTGAACAAGTGGGTGTCACAGGGCATCCCCATTGACGGCATCGGCTCGCAGTGCCATCTCGCCCAACCTGGCGGGTGGAACCCGGCCTCAGGTGTTCCCAACGCGCTCAAGACACTGGCCGGGGCCAATGTCAAGGAGATTGCAATCACAGAGCTCGACATTGCCGGCGCGGCAGCCAACGACTACCTCACCGTCATGAACGGATGTCTCGCCGTAGCCAAGTGTGTGGGTATCACTGTATGGGGAGTGTCTGATAAGGACAGCTGGCGCAGCAGTGACAAACCTCTCCTGTTTGATAACAACTACCAGGCCAAACAGGCTTACAACACTTTGATTAACGCTTTGTGAGATGGTTTGGATTCAAGCCATTTATCATGTTGGAAAGCGAGCGGAGCTAGACAAGTCAAGTTTTCCATAGGGTAGTTGTAAACAAAAGCCAATTCCATGGCTTGAAGCTGAAGTTATCATCCAACTTGCCTTGCAACACTCACTTGTGTGTGTGTGTGCATTATATGTAGCGGCGGCTGGACAGTAGCAAGCCAATTCACGCGCGCTTGCTACGCTTCAACACTAACAATATGTTTGAGATGGGAGTAGCAGGCGTAATGCACCACGAGTAACGAGTATTCGGCTATCTAGCCGTCAGGCTGCGCCACAGACCCTGTCGCCACAGACCGTCTCAGCACAGACCGTCTCAGCACAGACCGTCTCAGCACAGACACTCCATGACTGCCGCGTGAGCTGCTACGGCGATGCCATGGTCCCCACGACATTAACAGCAACGTTTGGCAGGGCCCATGATAGCATCCAAGCTCACACGATCGACGGCTCTGTCGTGTTCCATGCCCCGCCAGGTACACTGCTAACACGTCAACGCTACGACACGACAAGAGGCTGGGTCGTCTCTCACGCGCCGCTCTGCTAGATGGGATACACAGTGACCGACCCAGCACCAACGTCATGTGTTATCTACGTACACATGTTTGATAGCACGCCAAAGGCAGGCGCAGGTGAGCTCCTGCCTCTTTCCGCCTAGACTATGTAGTGACCGTGCGTGAGCTAGATCCGGCTTTAACATGCAAAAGCTTGCACTTCTTCTTAATAGTACAGTATATGCTACAGCCACACTGGTCTTTGATGTAGGTGCGCTACAAAGTCACAACGCTGCTTGTTCAAGGTGCAAGAGGATCCATCTTTTCGACGAACAGGGTGGCATCAACCTACCGTGCACGCCTGATATCTGCCCGCCCTGGCAGCTCTAGGTAGCTAACCGGAGATAACACGTGCGGATTGCGGATACTGCGCCTGCCTAATCGAGCCATTCGGCCATACTGCACCCGGTACAAATCACCTCATCGCACATGGGTCAAGGTCAACATGTATGCAACCCGGGTTGGGTTCAGCAACAAGGTGCAGCTATAATGTCTACATACTTCATCGACAATAGCGCCGTTTCCCGGGCCGCGATAGTGCAGCTTGAGCGCAGCACAAAAACATGTATAAGTTGACCGCATCATCGCCCATTTTTCCATATCACAACTGCTTTGCCTGTGCACGTCCGAGCTTGCACGTCGCGTCGAGTTGCAACAATGGCACGCTTCTTCAAGAACATCGCGCCTTTGTCCCTGTCCCTCGCCTCAGCTACTCTCGCCTCGCCCGTCTCGTCTTTCCATGCACGTCAATACAATGCCACGAGCCCGTGTGCCCAGGTAGCTAGCTCAGTCGCCACCCAGACAGATGCCGTGCCTACCGTCCCCGCCCAATTGGCCTATGATTGCATTACTTCGGTCCCCTTCAACCAGTCCGCTGCCCTCGCACTGGTCGATGGTGTGGTGCCCTACTTTCGATGGCAGAGCAACACTGTCTGGCTCAAGGATCCACCCAAAGAGTACGCAGAGAAAGTGCAGCCCGGAGTCGACGTCTGGGGAGAACTCGCCAACATAAGGGAGAAAGTCGTCGAAAGCAACTATGACAACGAGTATGAGGTATGTCATCATCCGTACCCAAACTCTAAATCCCCACGCTTATACACATCACACAGTTCGGTTTCGAGCTCTATCGTCTTCTGCAAACTACACACGACGGCCATTTTGTCTACGTGCCCGATGTGATTGGCACTGTCTTCACGTTTGCCCGCCCAATTCCTCTCGTTTCAGTATCGTCCGATGGTAAGGAGTTACCAAAGGCTTTCGTGTACGCCGATGTTCTAGCTGAGTCTTTCGGCAATGCTACATTCACTCCATCTCCTATTACGCATATCAACGGCCAGGATGCCAAGGAATATCTCGAGACCTGGGCTCAGTACGGCTCTCTTCAAGATCGCGATGCTCTTTACAACAACGTCTTCTACGAGCTCGCCACTGTATCGCTAGGTCCTACCGGACCTGGTATGGGTACTTTTGCTGGTTCGGGAAGAGGTCGCTATGTATGTGAATTCGTCTACAAGGCATCTGGATTCCCTCGCTGACTTTGTAAAAGATCTACCCTGGCCCTAATACCCTGCTTGAGTTCGCTAATGGCACAAGCCAAACCTACACCAATTTCGCAAAGGTCTTGATTCCGTTTGACGATATCACGGATGGCGACAGTCTTTACAAAATCTGGTTCACTGGCAACCCGCCCACTAACACTGAGGACCCCACTCCTTCCAACTCCACCACACCTACCCCTTCGGCAACTGCCTCTGCATCTGCGGCACCAACGATTCCTGCGCCTGGTTACCCACCGCCAGTTGTTCGTGAAAGCCACAACTTGATTGGTGGCTACTTCCTGGAAGATGAGTACTCTGATGTCGCTGTTCTATCGGTACCTTCATTCGTTGGTAACGATGCTCAAGAGCAATTCCAAGCCACCGCCGTACAATTCCTCGCCGCGGCCAAGGCTGCCGGCAAGAAGAAGCTTGTCGTAGACGTCCAAGCAAATGGCGGTGGTACCATATTGCTTGGATACGACCTTTACTCGCTCCTCTTCCCGAATGACATTGATCACGCAGCCGCTGATCAATTCCGTGCTTTCGAGTCCACAGATATTATTGGCCAGCAATTCTCAAAAGCTTCTGACGGCGTGACAAGAGAGCCAGTTACCGAGGAACAGAACGAGACACTGTACGATCTCCAGAGCAATGCCGTCTCTTCGGTGTTCAACTATGGCACGGATCTGAGCCTTGATGACAAACCCTTCACCAGCTGGAAAGAGAAGTTTGGTCCCCGTCACATCAAGGACGACAACGTTACCGAGCTTTTCCGCTGGAACCTAGACGATCCGTTGATTACCCAGAATTCAAATGGTATTTACGTGCACGGCCATGGCCCTCTATCCAACTATACTCAACAACCCTTCCCTGCTGAGGACGTTGTTGTCATCACTGACGGCTACTGCGCATCCACTTGTACCATTTTCTCCGAGCTCATGCGTCAACGCGCTGGCGTCAAGTACATTTCACTTGGTGGTCGCCCTCGTCAAGGTATCACCCAGGCAGTGGGTGGCGTCAAGGGTACCAACAACTTGCCATGGACCTATATCCAAGAGCTTGCTCAATACGCTGTTGTCAACACGACGTCTTCCACTGAGGAGGCAGCGCAGCTCAACTCTACCGAACTCGGTGAATATTGGTCTTCGGTTCCCTTTGATCGCCTCGCCATTGGTTCTTCAATCAACATCAACTTCCGCGACGGTATCCGTGACGGCGACGAGACCAATACGCCTCTACAATTTGTCTACGAGCCAGCTGATTGCCGTATACTGTACACGAAGCAGATGACTGTTGATATCACCGCCATCTGGAAGGCGGCCGCAGACACGACATGGGGCGGCAAGAGCCATTGCATTGCTGGTGACTTTGGTGGATATCCTGCCAACACCCTGGCCAGACGCGAGTTGAGCCCTAGAGAAGAGGCGCTGAGCAAGAGAACCAAACAGTGGAGGAGGGAACTCAGGAGCCAAGACTATCCCCTTGATGTGCGCACAGATATGCGCAAGGCAAAGATTATGGGCGATGGCATCATGTGGCCATAAGCTCCAAGATGACGTTGTCATCTATGACAGAGCATGAGAACATAATCTTAATATGAACACTTGAATAGCGTGTATGCGTCAGTGATGTCAGTTACTAATTTGCAGGTCGCAGGTAATACTAACATGTCACAGGGGTCAAGTTGTACTGCTCGATCCTAGTTCAGGCTTATCGTAGTGTGGATATAGAAAGAATTAATCGATGATCCAATGTATCTACGCGAGTGTGGGCAGAAGCCAGCTATGAGCAATCTGAATACCTTTTCCAACGCTGGCGTTCAAACAAAGAAACCAGTTCCTGGACAGATTTTGCAAGAAAGAAAGTAAGAAGGAAGGTAAGTAAAGAAGAGAAAGAAGGAAGGAGATAAGGCTTTAAGGTTTATGTCCTTACACTGGAGGTCAGCCTGCTATTTGTTTGAAGGAAACTATTGAAATGCTGTTTGAAATGTTGAGTATCTATAGAGTACTATATTAATACGTCAGAAGAAGGTGCATAATAATGTAGACTAATAAGAATAAAATAATATAAATCTCTGATGAGTGATACCTTACACGAAAGTGTACAATACCTCCGTTTGCGCTATTGCGCCTAACTAATAGGTGAATTCTGCTACTATGAGTATCGAGGGGCAGGCAGTACCCCGCAGTTGGTGGCGCGCGGTGCATGCATCTACTGCACGACCTTTCACAGCTGAACACATATCTGCAGCGCAGCTTGCTGCCTGTTTATAGGAGAACGCAATCTGCTGGTATCTCTTATTAGACGCAATACCAACTCAAAAGCTTGGGCTGCTCCACGATTTCAGACGTACACTAGTCTGACGGAACAACATGATGTCATCCTCCTCTGCCGCGCCAATCACACCCGCAGCGCCGAAACAAAGATTGCCTTTGACCATGATTCAAGATGGTATACAATCAATCGGTCGTACGCTGAAGCTCCCCCAAGATGAAGTGCACAATACCATCACGGCTGTTACGAGCCATATTGAGAAACACGGCGAGTTCCTGTGGCAAGACGTGTGGCCGCACACCATCAGCCTTGCGAATCTACAGAAGACCTCTGATCAGCAACTGGTGAATGCGGCAATCGCCTTGACTCTCTTGCGATCATCGGTAGAACGAGAAGCGCCATTGTCCTTGGTCGATCTGGACCTTATCTGGGGGTTTGTTGGAGACTTACTCCAGAACACAGCTTTGACTTCGAATGTAAGACGTTGCACAGACGGGTCGCACGCGATCCTTCTGTGGAGTGACACCAAGGATGACCGAATATCTGAGATGATATGTTTACACGTCTGGAAGCCAGGGGAAACACGAGCAGATTCTAACTCAGCCGGGTTCATGCGAAAACCGTTCACTGCAAGTTGGACGCTTGCTGGTGGAGGAATGGAGCATACCATCACCTTGGCCTCAGATCCCCCCGGCGAAAGTGTTACCGCGGAAACGACAACGCTATCCACACATAAACAAGACTTTTACATTCTTGGGGGGCAGCTGCATAAAACAGATGTTGAGCCGACAGCGCTCTACGCGAAGTTTGTCTATTACGACCAGAGTGATAGCAATGCTCCTGGGGCGCAATCCTTGAAGTCTGCACTTCACGACACGTCAATCAATAACCCCAAATCTTCGGGAATCACTGTGACCGACGTCGTGATGGCCATTACCGAGTTCAGGAATTGGGAAGATCACCAGCTACGTGGTCTACAGTTTTCAGAAGATGGAAAATGGGAAGATGCGCTTCGATTATATCGCAATGCTGAATACATTTGCCAGTCAAGCGAGTGGCTGAACCAATCCCTGCACAACTACGTCACCTCAAACACGATTGCCAAAATGTATAGGATGATGGGCCGTTACTCAAAGTCTTGCGAGTATCTAGAGATGATAGTCTTTGGTACGCCACAGTCGAGTGCCCGCGTAGACTGTGCCGGAGAGCTGGCTATGGTTTACCGTCATATGGATCGTCTGGAGGATGCGAAACGTGCTGCTGAAGACCAGTACAATGGCGCAAAACAACTCAATCTCAAAAAGTTTGCCTGTCGTGCGATAGGAAATGTCGGCATGGTCAACTACCAGCTTTACTTGGGAAGTGATCCCAAGGACGAAAGTTTGTTGGAAAGCGCAATCAGTCAGCTGAATGAACGTATACAACGAGCGCGAGACATCAAAGATGTGGTTTTGGAGGCGATTGGATACTCGCGTCTCTCCCTTTGCTATCTTGCCAAAAATGATTTCGACAGAGCTGTGCATGTCGCAAGGGAGAATCTCAGACTCACAAGTTTACAAAAGGATGCGACAAAGGTCGGGTTTGCCAGAGCATTCCTGGGTCGAGCCCTGCATTTCGCTGGCCACAAGCAAGAGGCCCTGACGTATTTCAATCCGACATCCGGTTGTCCTCCAATCATCGCACTATGTAATGAAATTTCGGGGGAACACCGGCAATACATAGTGGAAATGATCGAAGCTGGCGCGGATCTGAAACTTCGAGATGAGCAGGGCTACTCAGCTTTGGAATGCGCAGTTTACAATGGCGACGATGAGACGACAAAGATCATCGAATGCGGTTTGAGAAATCAGTTACGAGCTGAGAACGAGGACGTCGACAATCAAATGGCACAATTCCTCTACGAAGCGAACCTTCGGAGAGGATATAGGGATATCTTCCAGGACAAGCTGCGCCCAGAACTTCTCAAGGGAAAGGAAAATCCAATGCAGAGGAATCTGACGCTACACAAGCTCCGCCAAACGTACGCTTTGTCCTTGGCCAATGACAAAAGAACGGCAGAGACTTTTGATGGACTTAAATACATACGTTACGTTGATTTTGTTCGGGCCAACCGGATCCCACGTTCAAATGACGAATACACATGCAACCTTTCCGGGGATGAAGCCAGTCAACTCAATCCATTCATTCTATTCTTTTCGTACCGATGGATCGCCACTCAAACTCAGAAACTTGCTTCTGAATTCTCTCCGGACGACGAAAATCGTACACAATACAGGCGCATGCTTGATGCTGCCGAGAAATTTCTGATACTGCATCCGGAAGTTGACCGATCCAATTTGTGCATCTGGATTGTAAGTGAACACACTTTCGACAGCTTCCAAAAAATATTGATTAACATCATCTCCAGGACTTTGCTTGCGTCAATCAAGATCAACCAAAACCTGGTGTTGCCGCGCTTCCAATGAACCTTGCTCAATGCAACGCCATGATAAGTCTCGTTGACAGGCACTATTATGACCGGTCCTGGTGCTGCGTTGAAGTTCTCATGATTCAGACACTGAAAAAAGCATATGATCTGCACTTGTGGTATGAACACATTGTGGATCCATCATCTGGTGAAGGATCGTTGAAGTGCGGCCCAATAGAGATGAAGATTAGTATGGCAGATAAACACGTGACATTTGAGAGTGATCGACCGAAATTGCTCTTCCTGGAGCGACAAACGAGACTGCTAGGATAGACCACATGATGATATTAAAGGTAGAAGAACGGATAGCATTTTGAGAGATGCCCTCGGAGGCGATCATACCTGCTGTCGCTGTGCGAAGTCTAAATTTGTTGCTTTGAACTTAGAGATATATGCGTAACATTGTATCGTCCGAACGCAATTATTTGTTACGAGTAATAAATTGCGTGTCACATTTCCTCCTGATTTTAAAGGCAAATTACTGTAGGAATAGCTTGCGAATGAATGATGTGTTCTCTAGCAGGATTGCCCCTCCATGCAGGCGCCATATTCGCTTCAGCGCGGGGTACTATCAGCTACGGCTGCACCTCAATAATTGTGGTTGCCTAATCCTCATTGACACGACTCACTAACATCAAATATCTGCCTCCTTGATAACTGGGTTCCGATCTGTTGTTTTTCGCTCCAAGATTATGGAACTTGGCCTTACTGCTCGATATTTTCGTACCACGCTTGGGACCGCTAATGTAAATGGTTCTCGGTGCATCGACTACGTGCAGCGCGGATTGGCGGCTGGATACCGTAGTATCGATACCGCCCAAGCATATCAGAATGAAGAAGCTATCGGCCAAGCAATTCGGGGGTACTCAGTACCTCGTGAGCAAGTTTACGTCACGACCAAGATCTCTACAGGCTTCAAGCGAAATCCAGGCAGTCCTACCGAAGTCAGAGATATGATTAGAGGCTCTTTGACAAGGCTGGGACTTAGCTACGTGGATATGATACTGATACATCATCCAGGTGATGACACCGTTGATCCTGAAGCTGCCGATCGACGCCGAGCGACGTGGAAGGGGCTGGAGACATTGGTCGAGCAGGGAAAAGTGAGAACTATCGGAGTCAGTAATTTCAACGTTTCGCATCTGCATGAAATGAAGCAGTACGCTACAACTTTCCCAGCCGTCAACCAAATAGAGGTAACTATCCTCTAGTGTATCGCAACTTTCAAATACTAATGCGCTGTCGATAAGCTACACCCATGGTGCCAACGGCGAGAATTGGTCACTTATTGCAAGAGGGAAAAGATCTTACTGCAAGCATATCTTGCAATTGCTAGAAATACTCAGGAAAACAACAACGGACTCATCGCTTTGGCGAACAAGTACAATACGTCGACTGCTGTAGTTCTAATCTCTTACAGCCTACGTAAGGGTTATGGTCCTGTTGTAAAGGCAGAGAATCCTCAGCATCTAGTTTCAAACTTGGAAGCAGAAAAGCTATGCATCGCAGATGATGATCTTGCATTGATGGATTCGTGGGATATGGGGAATGAGGGATCAATCAGTGAGTATTCGCATGGCTGCCAGGATGGTAAGCTGATTAGTGTGTACAGTGCCGTGGTTGATGAGCTCAAGCTAAATTGAAGATCTCGCTGCATTCTCTCCACCTCCTAAACTTGTCTACGTTATCCCTAATCTGTCGAATATCACATAGGTTGGAGTCCTAGTACTACTGTTGCAAATAATAGGTTTATTTCTAAAAGACCAGATGCTGAACTCAAGCAATCTTCACAGTGACATTGTGATTGCAGGTGCAATGTGTAATACAGAAACGCGTTCTCCCGATGATGCGGTCTTTTTCCAAGAAGAACCCAATCCCTCCGTTAGCGGTATGCTGATACGCTAACTCGGGAATAATGTAGAGCCGTGTGTCCATTGTTGGTTGCTGCCACAGTTGTGCACGAACTAAAGTCTGCTGAAGACAATGTGAGCAGCTGGTTGACACCAGACAGTGTTCAGACAAGTCGCAGAGTTGTTGATGAAGTTTGAAAAGACTAAAATCTTCAAAGTGCGCTAAGTCAGGCATCGGCACAGTAGCAGAAAAAGCAAGCAATGACATAACATCGTCATACAACCTTGATGAATCTCCAAGGTGATCTCTACTGCTTTCCACAAAAGTTGGATCAAAAAGGTGACGGAGCGTCTTTGATATCAGACTGGATGTAGAGATGCGGAAATGAAGAGCAGGGGCTGGTATCCCTTCGTTGATATGGTCACAGCAAAAGAGAGCATGTGGGTCCATGGTCTCCACGCGGTCGATAAGCTTTTCTGTAGATTCGTAGGTTGACGCAAGCAATGCGTTCAGTTCCGTCGATGTAGCACCCAACGACTGGTTTGCAGACCGGATCCAAGTGAAATTGTGCGTTACATGCCCAACATGTTGCACATCCAGATACACAGAATGGTCCCGCACTTGGGGCACCTTCTTTGCAGGCTGTGTTTGCACACCCCAGCACCACATGTTTGGTACAATTGATTGGTGGCCTTTAAGCCAGCTAGCCTTTGCATGTAGAGATTCCTGGGACGGTCTGAGTAACAATGCGCTAAGATCATTATTTCGGATCTGGCTCTCGGCGAGCCAGAGACACGCGTCTTCAACGTCTGTAGGAAGCTCTCTAGGATAGTTAGGAACCCTGAGTAGTTCAGAGGCGCCTATAAATTTGTCGCGGAACGAGCGGCAACCCAGGTTCGCGATCATGTCGAACACATAGCCCAAGCATTTGTTCTTTTGTCGCTCTTGAATGAAGAGGGGCAAATTGTTGATCCATTGCACGGAAGCAACATCCTCAAATGAGGTAGCTTTCTCCGCTCTTCTGATAGCATCTAGGATGTTCTTGACAAATATTGTGAACTTCGGCTCTAGGATATTATATTCGCTGCTCATGATGTATGCTTCTCCAGCGCGATCGAATTCTACGATTGGCCACAATCGGCTGAATAGATGAGCATTGAAGAATAGCTGCAATCCGTCGTTGTGTCGACTAATCGTCGCAAATGTAGGTGTGCGCACGATCTCGGATGGAGGCTGTTGTCCAAGGTGGAGGATGGAGCTGCTACTAGCTTCGAATATCTTGAAGATCTGCGGCAAGATGACAGTGCCTCGAAAGTTGTCTTGCCATTGTGGTATGCTGATGTAATCGTGCCAGAGAAGATAGTCCGGTCCAAAGCGGTGTTGTATAGCCATGAGCGTACGGAGTGGAGCTTCGTAGCAAGTCTGTGCTGCTTTCACGTTGAAGGTGCGGAGTGCATATGCTTCCGCTATCGATGAATGCCATGGGTGGGAAACCGGAATGTATTTGATGTTTCTTGCTTTCAAGCATTTGAGGTGATAGTTTCGAACGTGGAGAGGCGGCAGGTCTTGTCTGAGAGGGTCTGTGACGCTCACGTGATGGCCTAGACTAAGGAGCCGTACAGGAGGTTCAACAGCAAGGTTAAAATACTCTTCGCATGCAATGCAAGGTGTATCAAAGCCCTGAGTCCATGCACTATGCAGGAATCTTTCAGGAGAGAAGTCCAGTCTCTGGTTACTAAGAAACACAGTGAATGTAGATTCGACATCACAGGCACCCAGAGTCCTATCAATTTCTTGGTCCTTGCCATGGATATAGGGTGTATCCCAAGACGCATCTCTCATCTTTGGAAGATCTGAATCCGTTGATTGCGTATATGTTCGAATAAGGCTATCCATTGATGATAGTTAGCTAAGGGAGATGGTTTGATAGAGGGTTTGTTTACACGCTGCCTCGAGGTCTGTGAGCAAACTGCCCCCGTACTCGCCGTTGAACCGTGGGCCGTTTTAGTATACCGCGGTCTGCGCGGAAAGTCCTGGCTCCCCATGCAATACAAGGTTGGAATTGACGCTGGATCAAGCTACGATGACAGAGCGCAAAGTGCGAGGAAGACTGCATTAAGGCGGGAACGTGCTAGACAGATACTTCAGAATTGTCTGCGCTGTTCAGACCAGTAGCCGTACAAATATCGCAGTCTTGCTGCCTGGGCCCCAGCCTCGACGCAGGGAGGGGGTGGCGCAAGGACAAGCGCTAGTCATTAGCTTGAGCATGGTTGTGCTGTCGTGGCTCGAGCTGAGCCACCTTCGCATAGCCGAAGTCCAAGCTACATATAGACCAGGTGTGTGGGGAAAAACCAGCCTAACTCTCCAACACTGTTTCTATCCTTATTGTTTACACAAAATTCAACGCAAAAGTCTATGGCGTGAAGGTTACTATCAGTCCCCATGCTTTCCCTACTACGGCGAGCAGTGCGCCACCAATTCGAGCGAGGGTCTAAGCTCAAGATTAACCGAATTCGGGTGTGCGAACAGGAGCGCAAGGCAGGGTGTCTTAGTCAAGTCAACTTACGAAAGAGCATCGAAGAATTTCACAAACTCGGGCTCGTCATTCTAGAGGATGCATTTGATCCTCAGTCTACAGAGCACGTACTTCAGAAAATGCTGCAAGACTTCAACAGTCACTTACAGTCCTCAACCCTCCGCTGGAACCAGGGACGGAATACTGGTAACATATCGCAGCCAGTTCCATCTTTTCCTACGTATCTCCACGAAGACATATGGGCCAACCGACTTGGTGTTGACATCATGGAGAACATCATTGGACCTAAGCCCCATCTCTCACTTGCTACGTCCAACATTGCCTTGCCCAAATTTCAAGGCCGACAAGCGGTCCATAGTGATTACTACTGCGAGCATTATGATTTTCCCGTGTTCCTCGAGGTTAATATATATCTGCACGATGTCAACTCGCACAACGGGGCAACAGAATTCTGGCTTGGCACACACAACGGTTATTCCAAAGACGACCACAGCTCTCCAACTACAGGCTGGATCAAGCAAGAAATCTTCAATCGGCGCGCAGAAATTTCACCACCAGTCCAACCAGCTATCTCAAAAGGCTCTCTAGTTGTTAGGGATTTACGATGCTGGCATGCGGGACGAGAAAATCACAGTTCCCATCCACGCATCATCTTGGGTTTTCTGTACAGTCCTCGCTGGTTTGGTTCGCATATGCGTATGGTACTACCATGCAGTACTCAGCCTATACTGGAATCATGGACTCATATAGATTGCCTTAAATCTGTGGACTTCGTTGCTGACGATTTCAACTACCTAAATCATTTTCAAGATATAAATCTCTCGCAAAGTCCGCTACAACCTAGGATATCGAGAACACCTAAGCAGGAAGAAGTTACCGTCACGGCAAAGGACTATTGGATTCCTTCTTAAGGCTTCTACTTAAAGGAATAGTCTATCATGAGAAAAAGAACTGAATTCCAAACAAAAGATAGGTAGATAGGTAAAGCCAGCGATTAACTACTTCTCTTCTCAGTATATAGTTACTTGTAATCTACACTAAAAACAATAGATAGTAGACAGAGTGTAAAAGTTAGCAGAATCATGATAAGAAATATTTGATCCTTCTAGCTTATCTACGTAAAGTAGAGCACATTAAGTACAATACTACTCTTCCTACTACTCTTGGTATTTTGACGAAAGCGATTTCTAATAGAAATTAATTCAAAGCTAAACACAGCGTAAAGAATACAGCAGCCTCGAAATATTGATGTTTTCTTAATCCAAAACGCTAAAAGAGTCTTTATGAGTAAATCAATGTCAGGCTCTTAGGTAAGCTATCTAGTGGGTGTAAGGATCTGGTTAGTCTGACTAGTAGATAGCTAGCCTGACCTACTACTTATACTGTTGTTGGAGCACTTTAATAGGTATATGAAAGAGCGTACTATTAGGGCCTATTATCTACTTAAGCTTGATCGTTACAGTCACCCGACAAAAGTTTGTTCGCGCAACGCGCTTGGGCCACCACCACCACTTTTGATCACAACTTCAAAGCCATGCAACTCCACTAAACCACGACTAATTTTTAATTTGAGATAAGCAAATTATAGCTAAAGGTTTTAATATTTTGTCTGAAATCCATTGGCCTTAATGACAGCGTTAATCCGGCGCGGCATACTCGTGATTAGCGCAGTGATCAAAGAGTCGGGTATAGCAGCCCACGCCTCCACCAAACTAGCTTTAAATAGATCCCACTCCGCCGCCGAGTCTCTAAGCCGCTCATACTGCGGATACATCTCGTGAAACTTCTTTTTAAGCGCCCACTAAAGGTGTTTAATTGGATTAAGATCTAGTGAGTAGGGTCGCTATTTAATCGTCGCGATCCTATGTGACTCTAAGAAGAATCTCGTCTCCCGTGACGTGTGGATAGGTGAATTGTCTTGCATAAAAAGCTCTCCTGGTTCGTACTAAGGCAGTAGCCTATCTTGAAGCGCGTCGCAGTAACTCCATAAGGTGTAACCTTGCTGGCGACGCGATGTATCGCGGGTCATGATTACTAGAGGACTACGCCTAACTACGCCCCCTGGAGCCATCTAAATCGCGCCCTACACCATTCGCGCAGGTTGCTGAGCAGTGGATATTGCTTCTATCATGCCCTTTGCCCATTTTTGTGACGGCAGGCGCTATACCTATTAAGCGTTATGGCCAGATCCGCGCGCGATACTACACTTATCTGAAAACTTAATGACTGTATCTCCATCCTAAGAGTAGTGGCGCCACCTACGCGCAAAGATTCGACGCTTTTTAGCTATAATAGCACTAATTAATAGTCTGCGCTTTGCTCGGTACTTGCGGTAATTGTCTTTGGCGAGGGATCGTTGGATTGTACGGTAGGATACAGTTGCGTAGTTATTCTGCGCGTCTGCTAGGCCTGCCTCGCGATACAACTCGCTATATTTAATTTTAGCATATTTCTTAGCGATTCGAAGCAGCTGGCGATGTTGCCTACGCGTTATTTTATGTGGACGGCCCATCCGATCATGCCTTGTGTAGCTTCCTTCAGTTTCCCAGCGTTGGATAACCTTCTGTACAGCGCGTTGCGAGCAGCCGAGACGGTGAGCGATCTCTGCAGTCCCACAACCACCCTCCGCTTGGGCGAGGATATAAACGCGTTGCAATTCAGATAATTCACCTTTGCGCATTCGATTACGCGAGATTTCAATACCAAAAGGTCTCATATTGATGGAGTTGTGTGGTGTTAAAGAAAGTAAGCTTCTATCAAAACTTGGTGGGGTGAGGTGGGCCGTGCCCACGCGAACAAACTTTTGTCCTAGTACTGTATAAAAGCCACAACTTGCTTAAGCTCTGGTGATACTATAGTTTATATTGGGTTATCGCGCGTAATAGTCGTGTAATAGTTGAAGTTGATAGGGTCTTGGCAATATCAGTCATTCACTATACCTGGTCACTAGCTACACGTTAAAGTTGTGAGTAGTAGTACAACAAAGCAACTATGGCTGTTCGACGCGGAGTGGTAAGCTGCGGCCGCGTGCCAGCCGCTTGCTTCTTGCACCCCTGCAGCTCCGACGGCGGCGTCGTAATCCTTGAACGCTCAGGCGTGCCTAGAATGAACTCAGCGTATTCAGTTACACTAGTTTTCTATATTGAATACCGTAGGGACGGTGCTACTACTTTATGGTGGAGGTGACAAGTTTAGGTGGGCTAAGCCGTTTATTCTGCGGTGTTCGGTTTTACCAATCAACCGAGAGTGGGCGTGCGCACGTGGTACGTTGCAGACTATCTTAGCGCGGCTAGCCTTGTTTATTGGTGGCTTTCAGGGTCGCCGTATAGGCATGCGAGACACACTTTGCTCCCTTGCTGAGCGGCAGATCTTCCGCAAGCTACACAGCCTCGCGAAGGATATTACGACTCAGGGGACTGTTGAACGGTCTCGACCACCCTTCAACGCCGGTACATGACAAAAACATGGCATCCCTCTGAGGCCTGGAATGGCGTTTTAGTACGCATAGCGTGTTGTTGTGGAATTTCACCATCTAAGCAGCTTTTGGGATTTACTCCACTTACCATCTCTATATATCTCGTGTCCTTAAATAGCTAGAAAAATCACCACTCGAACACTGTTATACATTCAGTTTTGGCGCTTTCCAGGACTTTCTTGGAAAAGTTCTCGTTCGCTCACTATGCGGTATTCCGTTCTTCTAGTAGCTCTCACAGCCCCGCTGAGCATTTCTGCGCGGCCCTAGTATACAGTTACGCAGAACTCTTCTATGGAAGCTGCAGGTCTAGTGCAGTCGCCTCCGTGTACCTTATCTGAAAAGCCTCCCATCACGCGCCCCGCGCCCACTGCAGCACCAAATCAAACGCTGCCTGCCGTCGGTACGCATGCTAGGTGTGGCCCTTCTTTTGGAGGCCAGACATTCGCAGGAAGCCGATGGGGCAAGTGCTGTAATAAAAGGTTGTCGGGTTTCTTTACTATGTTCTTTTAAGAAGTGATAGTTTCTAATGATGCTTAGTTCGTACTGCGGCTCAATTCCTGGTTAGTTCATGTGTGCAAGTGTTTGGAGTTAAGGCTCGGAAGCCGATACGTCTTGCTAGCCTACTGCAGTGCTAATAACTGCCAGAAGGGGTATGGCAAGTGTAATAGGTCTATGTCTACTAAATATGGCAAAATCAGTCCATCGTTTCTTCCAGCGGCTCACCCAACGACACTCTGGACTAGCTGCTCTAGCTCTACCATGAAGTCAAGCGCAACATCTGGCTCTTCTACACTAGTGGGACAATCGACTCCCGTTGTCTTAGCTTTGACTTCCCCGTCAGCTCTGTAGCCACTGATCGTCGAAGTTATATCCTCGTCGTCTGTCGAAGTACAATCATCATCTTCACTTGTCGTTTCCCCTATGGCTTTTCTAACGAGCTCCATATCTATTCTCGATACACCAGGAAGCTCCTCACCTACTCCTGATCCAGAATCATCGAGCTTTTATATCTCGCTGGAGTCAACACCAAAGCTAACACCTGAGTCGATTCCCGAACCGACTTCCGACGACCCTACAAGCACTTCAGCTAGCACCCCAGTTGCTGTGTCTTCCTCCAGTCCTTCCCCTTCAACATGCCCATACCTCGACGCCTCAGATTGTCCTCCCACAGAATCACAATCGCTGGTTAACGTTTGCTCTGCCTTAGGAGTAAAATGCACGATTGAATATTGGATTAGCTGCAACTTACACGCTATTGGACAATTGTATCATATTCTGCATAAATTCTAATGTTGACGAATACACGACAAACTGCAATAATGATCTTACATGCAGTGGATTTGAATTGCAAGTTGATGAGATGGCTAATGCC
Organism: Curvularia sp. IFB-Z10; assembly: GCA_002161795.1. Taxonomy (NCBI): domain Eukaryota; kingdom Fungi; phylum Ascomycota; class Dothideomycetes; order Pleosporales; family Pleosporaceae; genus Curvularia; species Curvularia sp. IFB-Z10. The sequence goes on from JPSZ01000010.1 coordinate 1,698,135, forward strand.
TATTAGTGCAAGTTCTTTAATGAGATTATTGGAGAAGGTAATAGTGTGAATACCGTTTTTATATAAAGATGCCTAAGTACGCTGCTGGTTATTCCTAGCAGTGACTTGGTAGCTCCTTTGAAATCACCTGCGCCCCTATCTACCTTTAGCACGGTCACGACTAGCAGCTTAACTACTCCTTTCGTCCCTGAAATAGTCTTAACGCAAGCAATGGACACACCTCTGGCCAGTCCTATACTACCCTAGCCTCCCTTGAACGACCTATGTGATGGCACAAGTCACAAGAGACAAGATTTTCTGATAGATAATGGACGCTACTACGAAGCCTCTTGTAATTCGAATTGAGGCACTTTCGTGATCTCTGAGTTAACGGCTTATAATGTGCCTACTTTTTAAGAGTGTATAGATTATTGCGATATAGCAATCGGCTCCTAACTCTTACTATTTATGGGTGCTGAGTACGTTCGCGACACGCTACGTTGCACATGCTCCTCTCACGCTTTTATGGGTGAGTTAAACTGCCTGGATGGGATTGTGCCTTGCTCATCATCGCGTAATAGATCCAAAGAGTTTTCGAGTTTTTATTCTTCAGTATTATCCTCACTAATAGTTCTTGTATTTGCACGATGCGTATCACGTCATTTTACCTGTTCTCTCTTTCTCTATACCTTAGGGTTGCTCTAATTCTTTCGCGTATTTTGCCACGGCTGTGGGAGGTGCTTAAAAGGAGACCTGATTCTGTATTTAGATCCAACCCGAGTGTAAGGACTTAGTGCACCTTAACTATCTATATCTACTATCCTAGGCAAAGTTCAGTAACTTTGCCATTACTTACTTTTTGCTAAAGGTTTTTTAGCGCAATGGCCTAGGGCTTCGTCCTTACACAGAGGCTGCTAGTGCACGCGCGTAATAATTAGCTGCGCATAGAATCTTGGTGCTGGCCTATAGACCCAGATTCTATGAAATCGCCGTAACGCCCGTCCTTACGTAGCTCTTTGAGCTACATCCTGTTAACTACTCCACACTACCTGTACTAAGGGTCCGTTCGATTAGTCTGTAGCAATAGAACCCCGTGCTCGTGTCTATCCTCCGCACGTGTATTATACCGTGACAATGAACTTCCAATAGGATCGAGGCTATTCTAACCTTAGTTCTCTTAAGGACTGAGGATAGGAGGCTTACGCTGGATCTAAAACGCGGAAATTGAAGAGCTAATTCGCGCTAAGCTCCTGTAAGTGGAGAGTGCGTGCGATAGCTTAGCTAATGCAACGCCTTTTACTAGTAAATTGCGATTTCTTTCCTCTCTTATTTTATCTTAAATAGAAAAATTAGCTAAATCTCCTAATACTAAAGTAACACAGCTTAATAGGCTTTATTGTTATATCTGATGATCTTATAGTTCTAAAATAGAATAGAAAATCTTCTTAGAAAGAGTTAAAAAGTATTAAGATTTATACCTTTAATGTTAAGAGTTTTTAGTTATATTATATATAGAGTAATAATCGCTATAAATTAAATATTAAGACATTTTTAATCTGTTTTACAAAACCTAAATTATATAAAAGAAAAAAGGTCTTAATAGAAAGAGATTAAAAACTGTAGTAACTTAAAATTATATTAATAAACTTATAGATCTAAAATGTAAGAGTTATAGGATTTTTGTATATTATTAAATCGCTCAAAAGGCTTTATTACCTTAGTATTAGAAGCTTCCTAATCGCTTTTCTAGTTAAAGGATTATTAAGCTTTTAATTTATAGATTGTGAATATTTGACTAGTAAAAGGTGTTACATTACCTGATGTTAAGACCTGTCCTGTTAAAGGGCACCCTCATAGTCCTCTAATAGCTAATGACTTAGTTACTGTATATAAACTACGATATCGCTGAGGAGGCTTTTTAGCCATTCGTTTCGTGAAAAATAAGACTATATTGTTACCCTTTCGATCCCTATTGCTTGTACTGTCTGCAACTCTAACAAGTAGGCTAACATCTAATCTATTGCACGCACCGACTACTCATACTATAATTGGCGAGAATTGGTGTCTAATGTCAGAACCTCGTTAGTCTGACTATTAGATGGGGAGCTAGATCTACTACTTGTACTATTCTATGTAGAATATCAGCATAACGCTGATTACTCGTACCTTTTTAGCTGTAATTAGCGTAGTGGCATAGAGCTAGCCTTCTAACATCTGATTTGCGTTATATACGCGCATTTTGATATCATGGTGCGCGATCGCCTAAGTAGGATAGATTAGGGTCAAATCAACGTAGCATCGTGTACTAGGTTTGATGCTGTAGCCAAGTTGTAACCTGTAGCTTAATGCCATGGCTCGGGTGCAACTGATGCCGGTGCACCCCTGCACATACTGTCAACTGGGGTTGCCACCGGCATCTGTAGTTGCACCGAGATACCATTTAAGGCGTTTAACCTGTTACGGCTTAGATTAGTAGAGTCGTACGTTAGAGCTAACTTGATGTTGTGCCTGGGCCGCGCGTTAGGCTGTGGGGACATTAGGTGGGGAACCACGGCCGACGAAGAGGTGTGATGGTGTGTTACTGCACGGAAAGCCGAATTTCAGCCTATTAGAATAATCTAGTGGCGTATTAAAGCTACCATCTTACTGCTGCCTATCTTCTCATCATTTTTCTTCTTCTTCCCTAGTATACCCTATCGTGTCGCGATGTCTTCGCCCCTCAATCTTTCCTTTGACGATGAGAGACAGCTCCGCGAGATCGCTTTCAAATGGACTAAAGCCTGGGACACAAAGGTAAGTCAGAGACCGTTAGTCTTTCACAGATTGTAATTCTTAAGTCACACAGGATCTAGCTATATTTCTCTCGATATCGGCACCCGAAGTAATAGCAAACTATACCGACCTGTTTACTGGTGGTCCAATCTATCACACTGATCCAGAAACGTTGTTCGGAGATCTTTTCGACGAGCATCACTTAGGTCATCCCAACTGTACGCAGTCTCGAAAGACCTCACTTAACCATTGTTCACGTAACTAAGACATGGCGTACCAATAGTGAAAACACAACATCTTCTTGGCGCCGCAATACTCACGCGTGTCGAGAAATCCAAAGCTATAGCTGAGTGGCAGATAAGGGCTAATCACGTAAAAAAACATCGGGATGGACACTTGTCAATCTGGGATTCGAGTGCGTACGTGGAGCTTACTTACTTGATTGTCAACGGCGAATGGAAGCTCTACGCATGGAAGCCCCATTCTGTGATCAGTGAGATCGGATCATGGGAGGAAACAATTGCAAAGCCGTAATCTTCAAGTGCATACTCGACGAAAACTTATCAATGCTTGGTAGTGCAACAATGGCTGAGTATGAATTCATATTGCCACGACAATGTATTCATATTGATTACTATCCCCTATCTCGGTCTTTCATACACAATTCATCAGCTCTGTAGAGCTCCTCCACGCAATTAGCTTGTCGCTAACCCATCACTCGTAGATGATAGGGTATTTACCTAGCCTATACTATGAGCTTGCTGGTTAGATGAGCCTATATTACTATTAGTAGCCTAATTAATTAGGACCCTTCAGCTTCGCCAACCACGTCAATGACGCCTATTGTGCAACACCGCGACAGTTTAGCCTCGTCATGTTGCTGCTTCTGGCCATGACCGCAAGCTTCTCCCTGTAACTCCCCGATTGAACTTAGCCTAATATTAACGTAAGTGTGCTTGGTTAAGGACTACACGTATCACAGTTGTGGCTTTATGTAGCTGTATATCCCTTGGTAACGAAATCCAGCTGTATTAGTCTGCCTACCTACAAAGCCAATAGGAAAAATATGAATGAGTAGTTAGACTTACAGCTAGGCTTGCAGCAGCACAAGAAGTTACGTGATGGTGCAGTAATATTGTCCCAAAGATCATTACACGAGGTGCGCGATCGCATGGCTATCGCAGAGCAATTAATTGGTGAAGACGAGCGCAAAAGAGTAGAGACGCAAAGACTGGTAGCTACTAATAAACTCTGTAATAAGAAAGCTGCTCAAAAGAAAGGAGAGTAGTAGACAATAAAGAAGAAAAGCATGACTATATAGAAGCTATAAAAGCTGTAAGAGCTCCTGAACCAGCTGAACGCAAGGCTCTCAGAGATCATGGCGAAAAAGTCCGCAGTACTCAAAGAGCTGCACAATCACCTCAAGGACGCAAATGCAGGGCCTCTTGGAGAACCATACCCAAGAAGAAGCGAATTGTAGTTGCACAACTGCTAGAAGTTCTGCTATTACTGTGCTATGTTCCTAATCCCTCTACCTACATATGACAGCCGTGTCTAAAAAAATCCCTTACAATGCTGTCAACTAGCAATACAAAAGCGCTTTCTAGATCTATCCTAAAAGCACTACCTAAATTCTATATGCAGCTAAGGGTTCTAGAGGCGTAAGTAACGTTATTAGGTTATTTATAAAACAATATCCAGTCTAGATTATAGCCCTACTAAATTCACAAATTAGGCATGCTGTATTTGTGCGCAGGGTTAGCGCTCTATATCACACAGGAGCAGGTTAGAAATTCAGGATTAATTTGCAAGACCTACTCATGACGTATAGTAGAAGAAGAACGGTTGCATTCATCAGCCTACTACATCCCAGCTCTTACGAGCATTATTTGGATTTAGAATCTATGGTGCATCTAGTCCTTTAACGATTAGTTAGGTTAGAGATCTACGCAATAAGGAGGTTATTTTCCTCATAAACTACGACCTCAAAACACTGGGCGTTCTACTAGGGTTAGAAATACATGTAATCTTTATATAAAGGCTAACAACCTTCCTAAAGAAATTATTATCTAAGTGGAAAACGTTGAAGATGATGTAAGACAGGTATTCTACTGGCTAATCTTAGCATCTTTCTGAACTCCACCGTAGAAGAAAAGATCCACCCCTTAATATTGAACAATCATGAAAGCCAGCAAACTGCATATAGCTTCATCTTTGTAGATCGCATCAAAATAGAGAGTACGATCTTTTCCAAGCACAGGTGATTCTGTTGTTTGATAGTCTTAGATCACCCTTACTCCATAAGCAGTCTAGTATTGCTACTTCCTCACTCATACCTTAGCAGATGTTGCCGAAACTGATGAGACTGTTTGATATCGCAACTTCCTTGGAGGGCATGATACTGATAGTGTTGTTGATCCACCATCAGTTATCAGGAGAAGCAGGACCAGACAATCCTAAATCTATTTTACACTACCTACAGCACGAACCTAACAGATATTACTATACATGCACCGATCACTTTAATATAAGAAAAATGTCTGATTATAACCTTGCTGCATTTCAAATCAAGAGGGTGGCTAACATGAGTGTTGTTTTTGATCACTCTATACCTGAAAAGCTTTGCCTTATCCAGCGAGATCCCTGAGTCTAAAAAACAAATTTGTAATCTCTAAACTTATTGTTAAGCCAGAATCATATGACAGTGCCTGTTGAGTGTTAGAACACTCTTTCTTTCTTTCTCCTATGGCAGCATCTATATCAGCGCAGCCAACGTTGTTGCGCCTTCCGTCATTCCAAAACAGCTTCTTCTTCTCCTCTTAGTTTGTATGTCATCCGTGTAGCCATCGCTGATGTAGTATTTTGATTCGACGTTGGGTCATCCTTTTGCTCTGCTGAGGAGAGACCAGTCTCTGAATCTCTCTGAACAACTTTTCTAGAGCCTTTTTCTCGATCGAGATAGTATGCCAGGTGACAGGCTCGAATGTGTGCAAGAGATGTTGTGATATTGGTCAGAATCCACCACGAGAAAAGGATCGGTAAAGCTCGATAAAGTCGGTTGTGCGCTCCGCTGGTCCAAATGGTCACCAATATGGAGTAAGCTTCGTGGCTTGGAAGAAAGATACTCCATTTGTAAAAGTCAGGTTGTATCTCGAGGGGGCTGACTACACTCGCGTTGTTCAGCAGGATCCAGAAGAGGACGACAAATGGCATAGCTGTAGGAGGCGCTAGTGTTGAGATACTGTCAAAGACAAGGAGATGTATATGCATGAGTAGCCAAATTGTCATCCATGTTAAGAAAAATTGAGTGCCATTCACTCTCCAATCTCCACTGAAAGCCCAATAATAACCTGATTGGCACAACGCAGCGCCGAAAGTGAAAAGGATGCCGGCGAATCGGCGGAGACACATGCTGGACAAGACTGTCATCTTTCCATAGACATTGTGGATCCTGAGAATACCGTTAAGGACAAGGACGAAAAAGAACTGTTGCAGGATAGCCATCACCATCGAGACTGTGTTCATGAAAACTACTGGTCCAAATGCTGCAGGGTGAATGTTGGTTGCTGTTACCTCGATAGCATTGAGCAAGGCCTGTATGGCAGTCTGATCGGTCTGATTGACAATACGCGCCGCTTGCATGCCGTTGATCTTGTTGTAGGCGCGTTGTGTGGCAGCCACCAGCTCCTTCATATGATCCTGTACCACCGAGTTTGCATACGTGGTATAATACTGTTGGTCCCAGACGTAGTGAAGTACAGCTGTTTGATTATAGGTAGCCGCTGCTTCACCACCTTGCAGTGCCGCAGACAGGCGTTCGGAGGCTCCTTTAGTTACTGCAATGGAAGCCCAATAATCTCCACGCCATACAGCGTGAAGCATATCGGTTTCTGTTGGGTATGCATCTGAAGAGCCAAAGTCCAGGGTGAAGAATCCAGGTCCCTTGAGCTGGGCATACGCTACTTGCACTGCCTGCCCTATGACTCCCTTATCGTAGTCAACGGCAAGAATGTGGAAAGCCGCGTGCCTCTCCGGAGAGAGGTAAAGAGACCCGTATACGTACGATAGGCAAGCGAGGAACCAAAGCATGTATGCTATACCGCCTACTGCTATCTGACGGAGTGCATTCGTGCGAATCACCATGCATTCCTGGTCTCTGAAGTGCATTCGATTCACATTAGTAAGAGTAGGCTTCACGTCGAACTTGAGATACTGATTGATGAAGCCGGATACTATCGTAGGTATAATCATATTACAAGAGGATGACAAGCTGTGCTGATGCGATGACGAAACAAGGAGATGACAGCGCTGCTTGGTTGTTGATTGATGCAGAGGTGGTAAACAAGCGTATTGCTATTAGTCCTTTGCCGATACGCATCCTAGCTATGTCCTTGTTGCCGAGACATGCCTACACTAAAGAGTGTTAGCTCTTACTATCTATCAGGATTGCTCGGCCGAGCTGCATTGACGGACGAATCTCGGCCGAGCTCTATTCGCTGAAGTACTTTACCAGGTTAAAGCGCAAGAATTGGCATCTTCTACCGTGCTAGACAGAACAATGCACAAAGAAGGCTTGGTGCCCGTTTTGTGTCATGGCCTAGTGTATCATGCTAACGGAATTACCCTCCAATACTTCCTAGTAAGATGATTACGCACCTTAATTCAAAAACGCGCGTATATAACAAGGATTAGACACTAATGTTTGCTAGTTATAGTCTGGCGCAGATCTGCCCCTTAATTTACTCTATACAGTAGGGTAACATGAAAAAAAGACTAGGCAAACAGATAGGTAGGGATAGGGGTGGAATAGGGTTAGCAGTAGGCTAGCAGATGGGTAGAGGTAGAAGCGGGTGTTAAGAGTATGGATCTTGAGTGGCAGTAAAGCTGCTATCCCCAAGTTTAACAGTCTGACTGTTCCACGCTAAAAACGCCACCAACGCACGAGCCTACGCAGAGGCCACCCCTCTAAAAACTAACAGAATTAGTAGCAACGCGGCTAGCAGCAGCGTACGGAGGTTAGTTTCAAAAGTCTTTACTAACATGGTGTTACAATCGTGATCTGAAGGACAGAGCGACATCCTAAAATACTGCAGGGCTCCGCCACGACGCTACGCAGATTACGTGACTAGTCCTACTAATCCTACTTCTCTTAGTATCACTTTATGTACTAGGACTTACTAGGACTACGTGACTAGTCCTACTAATTCTACTAGTCTTACTAGGCAATGTAGTTACTAGGACTACTAAGACTACTAGAACTCTAGAAGTATATAGTATTAGGTAATAGGCCCTTATAGCTAGGCTGGTAAATGGGTAGGGGTAGGGGTAGGGTAGGGTTAGCTTATGTAAGACCCAACCCTACCCCAGCCTCTACCCGCGCTAAAAAACCTTGGCATGGGTAGGGGTAGGGTTGCCAAGAGTTAGGTGAAGGTAGGGTTGGGTTGCTAAGGCGTGGGTAAGGGTAGGGTTAGGTTACTTAGTACGTAGGTAGAGGTAGGGTCAGGTTACTTAGTACGTGGGTGGAGGTAGGGTTAGATTACTTAGAGCGTGGGTATAGTTAGGTCTAATTTATTATAAATCGTTCTAAATATTTATTACATAGCTAAGATTAGCTGCTATGCTAGCTAAATATTATAATCTGCTTACTCATAGCATCCTATCATGCGTGGAGAGGGCTATTAAATAGACATGTACTTATCTAGTATAGAGAAGAAAAATAGTAGCATAATCAAGAATATGCTATCTACTCGTTGTTGTAGCAAGTAGAGGTTATTAGAGGTAAAAGGTAGAGGACTATAGGGAGGATGAGAGAGGGCAACTGTTGCCCTCACTGAAAGCCCCCCTCCGCTGTTGCCCTCTCTCAGCTCTCCCTTTCTGATGTCACTCTTACTGTCAAACCGCATGCAGGAGGAAATAGGGCGCTCAGGCTTATCCTAGTATGCGTGTGCTAGTAGCTCGCCAGCTTATTCTAGGTATAGGTCTACTAAAAAAGACTTTCCTTATCTCCCTAAGATCGCTATATATATAGGACGAAGTGTATATAGAGAAAATAAAGCCATAACAATTACTATGTAGTAATATATAGTAGAGTTACGAGATCTAAATATTAAGTTAACTAAAAAAGACTTTTCTTAGGCCTCTTATATACTGTTACGAACCTGAGAAGAGGGAACTCGCAGAAGTTAAGGAAAGAAGCCTTAAACCCCAATTCCTTAAGACCCTAATATAGGCTACCCTATATTAACTAATAACGTGTGTTCTACATAGCTTAGCAGAACGCTACTATAGAATAAGTCACGTATATTTTACAAAGTACCACACGTTCTATAAAGTACTACGCGTAGAATAATGCAAAACATTATAGAATAATATAAACCCCTAAGTATATAGTAATAGGCAATAGGCCCTTATAGCTTATTATATTTAACTTTAGATATTTAATTAAGCAGTTACCTTATAGCTACTCTTTAGTAACGCACTTCTAATTAGTAACTACTCGTTTACAGCACCCTGCCTCTTATCTGCGAAAACTAACCGCTTAACCTGTCTTAGCTACTTAGGTAGTTATTCTAGGATCTTATTACTTTAAACACCCTTACAATAAGCGACATTGCTATAAACACTCTAGACGCTTCCTAGACTGGAGGAACTACGTCTCGCGCTAACAAACCTGACTTGTACTATGGCGAACGTAGTAAGCTTAAAGCTTAGCTTCTCTAGGTCGACTAATACTTCTACATTAAAGGAGATCGCATTAACGACGACAATAAGGTTATCTTGGCCACGTTATACCTTAGGGGAGACGCAGAGAAATAGGCTAATCTAATTATCTATTAATATATAGACGACAGTATTAAGGATACTAACAACACCGCCCTAGTTAAAGACTAGGATGCTTTTAAAACTAAGATGCAATAGAACTGATAAGATCCTGGGATAACTACCTAAGTAGCTAAGACAGGTCAAGCGGTTGGTTTTCGCGGATGAGAGGCAGGGTGCTGTGAACGAGTAGTCACTAATCAGAAGTGCGTTACTGAAGAGTGGCTGTAAGGTAACTGCTTGATTGAATATCTGAAGTTGAACACAATGAGCCATAAGGGCCCATTGCCTATTGCTATATACTTGTGGTGCTCGTAGCCCTCGGTCAGAGGAGTCCGAGGAATCCTCGGTGGCTGCTGTACGAGGAGCATTCCTCGGTGGCTTATGTACGAGGAGCACGCCAAGACCTTTCCTCGTGCATGCGCCACCGAGGAGGTCACGTGATCGGTGCCCCCGCGTCACATATGGGTGGGTTGGTTGGCCGCCATGATTCCTTAACTTAACCGCCGTGCCTCTCCCTTCAGGTTCGTAACAGGTAGTTCTAACCCTAACGCTAGGTTATACTATAAAGGGTTTAGCGTAAGAGGTTTATATTATATTTAGCTAACGTGTACTTTCTAAATTATATATTTTATCTCTCTTATTATATTTAGTATAAAGCTCTAAGATTATTAGGATGGACAATTCCCAACGGGAATTGAGTAAATTCTGGCCCGTGCGCAAGATTTTACGCTGGGAATTGCATAACCAGAAATTACCTAGTTAGGACTAGTATCACCCTAATAAGACTAGCCTAGTACTAGCCTAATTAGGAAAGCGCTGGGAATTGACATTTCTCTTAGCAGTAATCAACACCTGCCAAATTAGGCAAGCGCTGGGTATTGAATAACCAGCGCAGGGCTGTTACCCTGGGTATT
>JPSZ01000011.1:0-23004 GCA_002161795.1 Curvularia sp. IFB-Z10
CCCCCCCCCACGTTGGGTCCGCCCCGTCTGGGTGGACACCGGACTTGGGTAGTCATGCGCGACCTGTGTGGGGTGTGTGGGTGTGTGCGTCCCCAACGAGTGACATATCGATTATACTGGATTCGACCCCTCCTTTCCGCTACCATCTAGTCCGATCCTACGCCCGCCATTGCCCACCGCTTTACCCGTACAGACGACATGGAAACGGACCGATCAGGAGATGTTCTAGGTTCGCGAGGTCATACATTGGGATTGGATGGGATTGATTGGATGGCTATAGGAATGCTAGCATGGACCGTCGGTGTGGGAAGACTCGGTGGGATAACCGCTCGAGGCGATAGGCCACTCGCACAGGTCGCGCAGGCCTCCGATAGCCTTCGTGTGGCGTGTACAATGGGCTCCGCTGCGCCTTTGCTTCACTTCTAAGTGGTAGCCTGACCACTCGATTGTCCCGAGGGGGCTGGAGTTGATTCTTCCCTGGAAATGCTTCTACTGTAGCATCTGGGCCTTGACGCCACGGATACACGTAAGATGGTGTGGAGAAGAAGGCTGATAGGGTCCTATTTGCTCGGGCAGCGCCATGGCACGGCACGGCTATGAGCGTCGGACCAAGCTTGGCCGCGTTTCTTGTTATCGAGTATTTACGTCTCGGCTGCTTATTGGCCATGTACGTATGTGTATATGTGTGTGTGTATGCTCTAAGTGTTGAGATAGTGCAACATTTGAGAACCCCGCTCTAGTGCCTCGCTGGAGACAGTGCCTATATGGTATACCGGACAGTGTATGTGAGAGCAGCGGAACACGATACAACACCATCACATTCCAGTCGCCCTATCATAGTTAGCGGTAGAACGCCCGGTGTTTCTAGAGTATATGTTCACGCAGTGACGTTGCGCCCGAATCTTGATGCTCCATCTAGGCTTAACGCTAAGTAGCGCCCCGCGTGACTCGATGATGTCTAGTCTACCTTGATATAGCTTCACCTGCCGGCCAATCATGACAGTCCTGCCGCACAGCTACGTACATAGTGCAAAATCACGTGTACACGGGCTCTCGTGCTCCTGGCCGCCAGTCGAACCGACAGGACAATAGAATGAGTACATGTCATGTCTCATCTTTAGCGACACCTCACCGGAAGTCGCTAACCGTCTACTTTGCTCTTACGCAATGCTTTCATAACCGGCTCCTCGGGCTTGCAGCGTCCAGGCCCGTACATGCCCAGTTGTACTCCCCCACGTAAAGGTGTACTTGGCTCAGCAGGCCACTATCCTGTTTCCGTTTGCCCAATAGAGTTGTGTGACCATCCGAGCTGGGATGCAGTCGTCTGCCTTGCCACTCAGTCTCGACATGTGATATCTATTATCAAGAGGAGACTAGGATCGAGGCTGTGGGTACGAGGTGATCGTTTCGGGGTTCGCCGAAACAAGGAATACCGAGACAGCCAATGTCCGATATGTAACCATTCTCACGGCAAGCGTTTTTTGACGGTGTTGGTCGCTGTAATCTAGACATATCATTAAATACATAACCGGAAGACTGACGTCCGGATACTGCTAGTGGAAGACGACCCAACAAGACCTGTCCGCATATTCTACTGGTGCTTTTCCGCACCGACACCCCAAGCAGTGACTTCTGGTCCGTGATGCACTTGAGGGGATGGCGAAATGTCCGTCATGATTTGCGCAGTGTCAAGCACAAGCTCATCGTCTCCGTATTGACCGATAATCTGTAAGCCCACAGTGTTGAAGATGGAATCACGTCTTTCCGACTTCCCAAAATCTTCCTCATCAGATCGTACACCTATAGGGATACTAACAGCGGGTAGTCCGGCCAGGCTGGCGGGAACCGTGAAAACATCGTTCATGTAGGAGTGAATCGAATCTTGAGCCTCCACCTCTGACAACGATGGCGCTATAGATGGTGCCGTGGGACACAAGATAACATCAACCCCTTCCTTTGCTTCTTTTGGACACGTCTCGCTGTCGAACAGCGGATTCGGCCTGGCGAATACACTGTCAAAGTCTTGTTGCACCAGTCTGCGGACCTTTTGCGCTTGGATGAAGTAGTTGTCAATAGCTTTGGCGCTCAATGAAAAAGCCCCGAGCAATATTCTGCGCTGAACTTCGGCCCCAAAACCTTGACCACGCGTTTTGGCAAACAGCACGCTATTGGGTGTCCCGTCAATTCCCTCTGCTCTGCTGCCATAGCGTACTCCGTCGTACTTTGCAAGATTGCTAGATGCCTCGGCCGGGGCAAGCACGTAGTAAGCTGATAAAGCCTGTTGGGTTGTTGGTAGCCGAATGGGATGCAGACTATGCCCGCGATCCCACAATTGCTTTAGTTGCCGAATCCATGCTTTGCGAACAATAGGCTGTAGAGTGGCAATGTTGTAATCGAGAGGGATTCCAATCCTCAAGGGACGTGGTTGGCCTTCTTTACGCTTTCTGAAACGTGCACGCGTTGAGTAAGGGATGGAAGTTGGGTCTTGTGCATCATGAACGTTAAGTTTGTCTGCGTGCTGCGTTAGATGTACTGTTCACTTAGTATACGACCTGTGCTCACCAAAGACGGTCCTCACATCCTCAGTGCTCCGCCCAAATATGCCAACGGTGTCTAACGAGTTGGCGTAGGCGATGACTCCCCACCTGGACAGTAGACCGTAACTTGGCTTGAAGCCAATCACGCCCGTGTATGAAGCGGGAAGTCTGACAGAGCCTCCAGTATCGGTTCCTAGCGCCCTGCTCGTCTCAGTATATGCAGCCTGGTCTCAACAACAATGGAAGACTTACGCCCAGCACTGCGAACTCGCAACTGCAAGCGCGCTTCCGCCTGAGCTTCCTCCTGCAACCAAGTCCTCGCCATCATATCTCTGCATTCTTACTGGGCCGAAGTGCGAATGGATCGAATGCGAGCCCATGCCAAATTCATCCATGTTGGTCTTGCCCACCACCACCGCGCCTCCATCCTGGAGAAGCCTCACTACCGTCGCATCGTATGGGCTAACAAAGTCTTTCAAGATGTTGGAGGATGCTGTCGTCTTCCAGTTTTTCGTGCAGATGTTATCTTTTATGGCGATCGGCTTATCCTGGATGCTGCTCGAGACAGGATTCGTTTCGGCGGCATTGTCGCATGTGGTGAGAGCTGACGGAGCGATTAAGGAGTTAAAAGCATTGAGATGTTTGTACTTTGATTGATTGAGTAGGTATGTCTTGGCATACTTAGAGAGTGACATGGAGGGTGAATCGCATCGCTGTCGCAAGCTGGAAGTCTGGCGTAGGTGAGCGGGACAAAAAGTTGCCGCGACGTCATGTGGGGCACCAATAGCATACAAACTGACTCGAGTACGCTCGAGCTATGTAGACCTCACCTGTCGTTGTCGTTTTCATTCACCAAAGAAGCCATAGAATATTGTCCAGTACTTGACCAAAACGAAAGCAATGCTAACAGTAGATGAGGTCGTCACAACTTCTGGATCCCCTTGGATTTCACAACGGAACATGGGTCTTGTAACAAGAGAACACCATCCATTATACGTTGCGGGGTGGAAGAAAACATGTCAAGATTCAACTCAGATGTCAAGGTGCTGTCTAATGTCATCACCAAGCCTCCACTCCTCATCCCTGACCATACGATCAAGCGGACTCTGCATATCGTCCTCGTCGCTTCTTCTTGTTCCGCTAGTCCCCGCATCACTGATCACTGTGGCGCCACTGACACTACCACTCGTGCTCTTGGTCCGCTTCTTCTTGAACCAGCTTCTCTTACTCTTGGTACTTGCAGCGTCGGTATCCGACGTCACCGATGCAGCGTACTCGCGCCCATCGCCATCGACGAGCGTTGGGTCTGTACTCGATGCGACGCTGAGATTAGACGAGAGTTTTCTGAGGTTGTTGGTGTCGGTGTCGCCAGAATTGCCAATTGGGGCAGGCCTAGGCGTCGGGATAGGCGTCGTTTCTGTCGAAGGGGTTGACTCGACAAGTTCGGCATCGCGGTACCATTTCCGACGGCGGGTATAGCGGCCCCAACCATCTTGACCTCTTCGCCCATCTCTCCACTGCTAAACTTAGTACCTCTGTATTGTAATGGCCAGGCTACACTGCATACCTTGTTGTCGTAGTATATCCAACCTGACTCTTCCAGTGACGCACCCTTCTCTGCCTTGCTATCTTTGGCAACGCCGTCAACCTTCCACTCGCTGCCCTGCACCCACCGCCATCTTGCAACTCCACCCTCAACCTCAGGCAGTTCAAACTGCTCTTTCGGCGGCACGGGATTTAGATGCTCATCCGTCCACGACGCTCGCTCATAAGCAAGCATCGACGAGGTCCAGCCAATGCCTAGCCACCTCCGCTGGTTCTCGTAGATGGAAAACGTAAAGCGTATACCTGTTGACTCTGGCCGGCGCTTAGCGGCGAGTGAGGCTGCTACTTCCTGCGTACTCTTCTTCCGGGGCGGAAGAGGAGGTGGACCCTTATGGTTAGCCGGTGTTGTCTCACCCAAATCCAGCCCAGTAATGAAGGCGCATGTTTTTCGAACTGTTCTTGATCTCCAGAGCAGTGTGCGAGTGACGCGCGCTGGTCGCGAATGCCAGCTGAGCATCACTGTGCCCACTGCTAGGACGACCCTCTTTGTGGTGAGGATATAAAACGGCGGGAACGTAAGGGCTATCCACAGCGGCAGCACGAACAGTATGCGGATGAACAGCACAGTAAGTGCTGGTCTCGTTGTAGCCGATGTCGCAGTCCTCTGAGTCGAAAGGAAGTCTGTGAGGCGCAAAAACGGGTCTAAGAGGATATTGCAGCGTGAGGTGAAGAGCTTCAGGCTGTCCACAATCTCCTCGAGGCTCTTGTGGTGCTTGATGTTGGTGTCTGACTCGACTCGCTTGTGCCCCGTCTGTCCCTTCTCGCCAGTCCACCCGGTGGATGATAGCGGAGAGTACCTGCGCGTGTACATGCCCAGTATCAGGCCCGAGACTACGATGATGGGCCCGGCATATCTCGTGACTGCATCGCCATACATGACGATTGCCCAGAAGGCTGCCACTAGGAGAAAGCTCTCCCAGGGATCGCCTGTCGTCCATGTCACCAGCCCAGCAAACTTGTTCAGCGGAAGGATGAAGGGATGCGAGTATGCGAGAACACGTGTGATTTGCGGCGGGGTAGCAGCGAGCAGTGGAGATTTCTGATGCACGAGTATCGCAGAGCGGCGCTTCGTCTGTGGCGTCGTCTGGCCTAGGTGGGCGGGAGAGAAGGAGGCATAGGTGGGCGGGTTCGGATCACCGGTTGACTGCGGAGACGACGCATCGTTGCTGGACTTGTGAGAGGTGGACATGTGCTCTATCCAGGGTGTATCTAGTCGGGTGTAAGCATCGTGGTTGCGCGACAACGTCTACACGCAATATTGATGCGAGTCTGGAGGCAACCGACCTAGTGCGGCCATGCATGGGGATGTGCGTCATCGCCCGGCTGCGCAGATGAGGCTGAGGGCCACCGTTTCGTCCAGCCACACTCTGGATGGGTATGTTATTTGTATAGAGCTAGAACAGCACTTGAGCAAGGAGAAGAAGAGCCCAGGGAGGATCAAAAAGATGTCATGCAGGTAGCGCCCGTGGTGTTGCTGCAGCAGCAGAGGGTCATGCCCTCGGCGGGGGGGGGGGGGTCCGAGGGCGAGTTGCGGGAGCCTTATGGCAGCCCTCGGTGATGAGTTCCGGATAAACAACAAGTCGGCCATGTTTGCAAGGAAGACATCACTTGTAGTTCCGAGTTTGGCACATTACACTTGCATTTGCAAGCGTCAAAGCACCCAAGAACAATGGTTGTGGAGATTGCAGTTTGCGATCGTGACGTGATTGGTTGGGCTTCTGTCGATCACGTGCAAGCCTCGGAAGCAGACCGAATCTGCGGAAGGCGACCCAGAAATTTTGGAGACGCCCTCGTCGCCGACAGCATCCGCCACCAGAAGACAGCAGACTAGCAGCTTTGTCTCACAGCCCGCAAGAGGAACAATCCCACTTTCTTTTCCTCGTTGCTTCGTCCCATCGACAATGGTACGCTGCACCAATGTCCTCATACCGCTTTAGACTAACACCTGCAGGCCCACCGCATAATAACACAAGTCGTCTTCTCCGGCGCCCGGATAATAGGTCGAGCCGTGTCCGAGTCGTATCGTCAAGCCGCCGCTTCCCAGAAATATGCAGCGGCCAGCCAGGGCGGGAAAAGTGGGAGCGCCTTCTCGTCTTCGAACATCACCATGGACGAGGCCTGCCAAATCTTGAACGTGGGACCAGGAAAGATGGGCAACATTGAACCGGAAATAGTTACTGAGCGATTCAAGCGACTATTCGACCTGAATGATCCAAACAAGGGCGGCAGTTTTTATCTGCAGAGCAAGATTTTGAGGGCAAGAGAGAGGATCGAGAGGGAGTTACAAGGACACCAACGTGTTGCAGAAAGAGAAAAAGAATTAAGAGAGGGTTTCAAGCCAAAGTTTACAAAGGAGGACTGAGGCGAATGCAATTAGATGAAGCGGTGGATACTTTGCAAGAACAGAAGGGATGTCTTGTTGCATTTGAGCGGCGTTTGGCATAGCGTTTGAGCCTTCTCTAGGCACAGTACAGCGAAGGCGCTCTATGGTTGAGGGTGTAGTTTGACTGGCACGAGTATGCTTTTACGTCTCTCCACTCTCGCATGTATATGTATTGTTTCATAATGTTCAAATACTGTACCATCATACGCTGCACCGAGGCAAGCAAATGCTATACCTACCACAATGATCCAACACCCAATTTGGTACCATTTCCATATGTTATGTGAGCTAGCCTCCGTTCGGGCAATATGGTGCTTGGATATGAGATTCAGACTTTGTCGACTATTGCCTGGATAGACGTGGAGCAGACGAGGGGCTGGTTGTCCACTTGTACACCCCACAACGCCAGAGGTTCGCGCTAAAAGCTTGGCTTACCTACACCAGTGCAGTCTCGCCACAAAACTTTCGCGCCCAAAGACCTCTGCCCTTTCGCATCACACTGCTGTCGACCAACCACTCCCGCACACGCACACGCACGCACAAATACACACCCGCCGATCGCGCGCAACTTCGACTGTATCAGAAAGCGCGACACGACATGGCCGATTCATATCGCCCTGGGCGCGACCGCCCGCCACCGCTCGCAGACCGCATGACATTTACTGGTGGAGACGGCGACAGTTACCGACCTGGCGGCGGCGGCAACGGCAACCGCTCTCAATTCACTTTCGAGTCCAACCACCCCGCTCCCCGCTTTCCACCCTCTGGCCCCGCCAACTCGCGAGGTCCTCCCGGTCCTGCAGCGTCGAGAAGACGCGGTCGTGGTGGGGCATCGCGAGGACCGTCCCGTACCGATGGCAGGAGCAATGCAAACGGCCGTCGCAGAGGCGGCTTCAAGAAGGCTGCGCCTCACGAGCGTGCCCTGCTTCAGCATCGCGAGACTGCGAGTCCTGAGCGCGCACTGGGCGTCGCAGCGAATTCCAACCGCTTTCAAAACCCCGATGACCTGTCGGACGATGATGAAGCCGACATGGAAGTAGAGAGTGATGATTCTGCAGATGGCGAGCACGACGGTGACGCATCACAGAGTAAGCCAAAGGCTGCTCGTACGCAGGTTAAGCGTGCTGATGGCGATTCGGTTCCAAAGTGGTCCAACCCGGACCCGTACACTGCATTACCACCTCCCGATGAAACCACAGGGAAGAGGGTGGACTTTGTAAAACTGATCCGGAAAGCGAAGAACCAGGAGGCTGAGAAGGCTAACGGGCACAATTCTGTGGTTGCCAACGATGATTTCATTTCGTTTGGTGACGATGACGATGATGCCCAAAAACCCACGCAAGGCTCATTGAACGAGTTCGCGCACATTGACAGCATTGTTAGTAGACAAGAAGCAGCCGTAGCGGAACATCGGGCACCTCGGGGTCCTAAGGCCAATAACAAGCGTAAGGCCACAGTAGGCGGTGTAATCGACGAGTGGCTGCCCGTCCGCAACGTTAATTCAACGCCCTGGCTCCCATCGCCTGACGCTTATGCGCATCTTGCTCGCGAACCAGAGAAGTGGTACGTCAGCAACGTTCAAAGGGCCGAGCGTCTACACGGAGCTTTGTGATTCGCATCGTGCCCAGCGACATTCCGCGAAAGCCTCGACGCAGTATCCAAAGACCTTTGCACTGACTTTACACTAGGCTCCACAATGAGATACTAGACTTCTATGATTTCGTTGCTCCCAAGCCATACGAACATGAACAACGCAACAGGCTTGTCAAACGGGTCAATAATGCGCTGGGTCAACGCAGGTTTCCTCAAGAGAATGGTCGTGTACTGTGCTTCGGCTCTTTCCCAGCAGGTCTGTATTTGCCCACGGCGGACATGGATCTGGTGTATGTTTCCGATCGATACTACAATGGCGGCCCTCCTGTTGTCGATATGTCGCAAAAGGGCGCTAACAAAAGCCTACTGTATAAGGCATCCAACAGGCTCAAAAGCACAGGCATGGATGCGAATGGGTGCCAAGTCATTCATGCAAAGGTTCCTATCATCAAGTTTCAGGATAGGCTTACCCAACTTCAGGTTGACATTTCCTTTGAAAACTTGAGTGGAGTCCAAGCTCAGGCTACATTTGCGCGATGGAAGCAGCAATTCCCTGACATGATATACATGGTAGCGCTCCTGAAGCAGTTTCTCGTGATGCATGGACTGAATGAGGTGCACACGGGCGGAATTGGAGGCTTCAGTATTATATGCTTGATTGTCAGCTACATTCAACATTCCGATAAACCGGAAAACCTTGGCGATTGCTTCCTGGGATTCCTCAAGTATTACGGTCATTTCGACTTGTCTAGGAAACGTATCCAGATGCATCCACCAGCTATCATCGAGAAGGTAAGCAACGGTCCACACAGTGGTGCTAGAGCATAGCAATGCCTTTCGCGAATCATTCATGAAGCTGACGTATTTCAGACGGCCTATGGAATCGATGGTCGCCCGGAAAAGTACGACGGTCTTTCCATTCAGGACCCAAACCGTCCAGAAAACAATATTTCTGGTGGATCTCACAGGGTACAGGTTGCCTTTGATGCTTTCAAAGAAGCCTACTACACCCTTGAAGATAGGATGAAGGCATGCCGTGCAGGCCAAGATATCGGACCTAGCATCCTCGAATGCGTCTTAGGTGGCAACTACGAGACTTACTTGAAGCAGCGAGCCCATTTAAAGTCCCTTAAGTGAGTTTCATGGTACTGGATTCGAAGCAGAGTGGCATGGAAATTATCCTTCCCTGCTTTGCGTAAGCTTATTTGGATTCTCCGATCTCGTCCAGATCATACGCACCTTACTGCTCCAGTCGAGAGCTGGGCACTACACTGCAGTCCTGGATCAACCTAGCTACCATGCCCAAGGATAGGACGATGACTTAGCCAGAACTATGGAAGGGATGATTTAGGCGCAGTTGAACGATACAAGACTATTGTAGGTGGAACGGGATCCGTGGGTATTTGTAGGACGGACGAACGCCACTGTTTTTCCACAGAACTAGGGCAATTCGGTGCAAGGGTAGGCGAGTACGAATGCCTCGACACGCTCTACTCACTTGCTCCTTTTTCCTCCAAACAGGCTAGGGACGGCATGTTTTGTTTCAAGGATACTCGTTACAATAGGAGATACCCCCCCGAGAGTTGGCCTCACAACGAGTTACTCTAGGCGATTGGTGAATTATAGACGGATAATACCTTCGGCACGAGCGGACGGACAAACGGACAGACGAACCTTTTTATTCGACGCGGAGAGGATTGCCCGCGCGAACCAATATGTGGCAATCACCCTACAAAGTTCCCCGCCTCCGATGAAATGGTCTGTCTCCTGTCCGAGACCGGAAAGAGAGAAAAAGAAGGAACCAGAACTCAAACAACACAAGCATGTCTATTGAACAAATGCCTTCTCTTCTACGTAACCTTGTTCGTATCTTTGTTATCAACCTTTCTTCCTCTCGTTTTTGTTTTGTTTTTCTCTCTCCGTGTACTCTTAAATGCTTGTTTCCTGATAATCTGTTTTTTTTTCCAGGTCCTCTTCTACTTCCCCTTACCTACCCTTGGCTTTGTCGATTTGTTCACCTTCCTGGATGGGATACTATGATACTAATGACTACAACTTATTCTTCATCTGCAGCAGCAGAAATGTCACCAGCAATGGGACGTCTTTTCTCATTGAGTCTGCAGGCTTCTAATGCATGCGCTTGAGGAAGAAAGACGGACTATCTTTACTGAGATTTCAGAGCGGAAAGAATCTCTTGCTTTTCTTTTCTTTTTTCTTTTTTCCATTGCTATGCCCTCCATGTATACCGATGTTATTACCACTATTGAAAAACGCTTTTTTATTCATTCTGGCTAAAGCAGACGCAAAACTCACCAAAATACAGCAGGCTAAGAATGTTCAAACGGTCGCCATCTCAAAAGGTGCTCAAACACCTTTCCTATCACTCCCACATCCGCCCTCTACAGCTCCTTTTTCGTCTCTACAACAGTCTCATTCTGCGCCCGCTCAATAAGATTTCTCGCCACAGCAGCACTTTCCCTCCAGCTTCTCTGGCGCTGCCAAAATCTAATCTCCGCCGTAGTCTCGCTCAGACTGCTCTGTCGCGCATCTTCTTCCAAACTATTCCTATTAATCTCGCTGCCCTTTTCACTCAGCTTGGGCATATTCTGTAGCTGACTAAGGTTTTCTTCAAAATACTGCTTGCGGACAAGGAAACGCTCTCGGCGCTCCTTTTGTAGGCCTGGAGTGTCGAGCTTGGAAAGGACGATGCGAACGCCCCAGCGGAAGAGAATAAAGAGGTGTTCAGCAAGGAAGACAGTGAGAAGGAGGGCCCAGAGTTGGATGTTGCTGGGGCTGCCGTCGGGACCAGAATTGTCGTTCCAGAACATGTAGACGAGAGCTGAAGTGGTAATACTGCCGAGCCAAGTGAGGAAAGAGAGGGAGTCGAGCCAGGGACCTATGGTGTCAGCACGCCATGGTGTGGGTCGGCGCATCTCCACGCAGATCTTCATCGCGTCGGCACGGAGCTCGACCCAGTTATTGACGAGGAATGACACAGCAGTCAGGGGCCAGACAACAGAGAAGAGAGATAGGTAGCCAAATTGAACGACCATCTCGCGAAGATCGGCGGTGACATCGTAGACATCGAGCTCGGCCTCTTTGCGGACACGGTCAAGGAAAGCGGCATCTTCAGGTGGGTCGTTGGCAGCAGCAGCTGGTGCGGACCCGCCGTTCTTAGCGGCTCGTTCCGACTGCATCTCCTTGTACTTGTCAAGTCCACGACGCTTGAGATACGGAACGATGAGTTCCATACCCAGGTTGACCACCTGGGCGGTGACGGTAAAGTAGATGACCTGCTTGCGAAGGCGATCAGGGTTGATGCTCCAGCTGGAGCTCTTTGTTTCGAGATGGAGTTGCTTCTCGTCCTGGGCAAATGGCCGAACAGCGACATGGAAAACGTCCAAGTAGGGTACAATAACTTTGCCAAAGGGAACGTAGACGAAAGCGGTTAAGAAGATACCCAGGTAAGACATGATAAAGTTCATGACAAAGATCTTTTGGGTCAAGGCTTTCTCGTACGCTGCATGGGTTTCGTAGTTTTCAAACTGAGTCAATTGTGTGGCAGCTTTAGTCAGAAGGGTGTTGAGGATAGGGTTAACAGTGGTGAGTATACCAGTAGGGATAAAGATCTAAGAACAGTTAGCACGGGGACAGCAAGGAATGTGGCTGCAATACTTACCAGGACGCTCTTCAGTGGTCCGTCGTAGACCTCGGAGATGAAGACCTCAATACCGAAGCAGGTCGCAATGACAGCTCCAAGCGAGCAGGCCGCAACGATTGCAAAGGGAATTTGCAACAGCTGTCTCTGGAAACGCTTGGATGCAGGAAAGAAACCAACTTGCTCCCCCGTGACGGGATCCGTGATGGTCTTCTCGGGTGTGAAGTCTTTCTTCTTAACCTCGATGTTGGAGACGCCCTTGACGCCCCAGCGAACGCTCAGGTCTTTTTCCTGATGCTTCCAGTATTCGGTGAAGACGGTGCACCACAAAGCGCTCGCAAGAGCGTAAATGGGGGAGAAATAGCCAAGGAAGAGCCATGAGAAGATGCCAAATCCTGCAGCCGGGATAAGAAAGGTAAAGTAGGATTGCGTGAAAGCGAAGTAAAAGGCGATCTGTCCTTGTCAGCCCAAGATCCGACCAAGATGCAACGCAATAGCTTACCTTCTCTCCCATGCGATTGCGAATCTCATCCAAGTCTTCAGTGGTCAGGATGTACTGTGATGTCCACTTCTTGATCCAGTCCTTGTTGTAGGCATGGTCGTGCAGGGCGAACACCGACTCGACATTCTTCCATTCTCCCTCCTTAGGTGTTATGCCGGCTCCACCCTCTGAGGCGGGGTTTGTGATGAGCTGGTATATGATGCGCAGTCGCTCGGCCTCGTATAGCGGCTCTGCTTCGAGGGATTCACGAGTGACTTTCTCAGGGGCGGCAGATCGGACGCCATGGATCCAGTCGCGGACTCTGCGTAGGGTTAGCCATCGATCTGTTAAGGAAGTGCATCAGCTGTACGTACCTGGACCTGTATACCTCACCAAACAAGTGCTCATCGGAAGCAACCCTCACGAAGAGCAGAAGCGAGTACGAGTCCCCATTGCGGACCTCCGTCTGCAGGCCTACATTGGCAAGGGCCTCGCAGAGCTTCTCAAACTGCGCAGCTGCCTTGGCCTTGTCTACATGCCCGTCAGCCCGTTACTTCATTCACCCCGCCATGCGAGCAAGCTTACCCGTGTTGGCAAAGCGGTAGTTAATCACATAGTCGACGTCGAGATTGGACTGCAGGGCGGTTGATTTGGCCATGTCCGACGACGAGGCCGAGGTGAGGAGGGCGATTTTCAATCGGTATACAGACCAGGAGAGGTGTGTGAAGTAAGGAATCGCAGGAGCAGCAGCAGCGTTGCTTGTCCCCTCCTTTTGGGTCGACATGCCCAGGAAAGTTGTAATCAGGGTTGCAGGCTGGCCCGCCAGGAACCAAACGTCATCGTCGCGTATACTATCCCTGTTCCGCGTCATCCCTGCACACCATCACTCTATCCATCTCTCTTCTATTAAAAAAACAAGCAGATTCGGACTGCGCAACTATCGTCGTGCACTTCCTGTTTTTTTCTCTCCCATAGATAGGAGACAAAAATTAAATTACGTAACTAGAGCCCTATACTTACTGATTTTGGCACGTGATAGGACACAAATATCGCCTGTAGCCCATCCTCTGTCTTATGAGTCTATATGGATTTGTGACTTGCATAAGAAGCATATGAAGACAATGTTCTCTGCTCGTGCAGTATTGAGCTTCTCCTGCGCAGAATCGATCGTACCACGGTCTAAGTCTACGGTTTTCTCGATTTGCTCTTACTAACGCTTGAGGGATACAATATGTCAAACTGACTGAGTAGTATATACAACTACAGAGAACACAAACTTAGTATTATAAGTATAAAGTAAGAATAAGAATACAGAAACACATACGCTACTCAACGCCGCTGTCTGAGGCTGGCGGCAAGATGGTTCCATATTGGGGACGAACAAGCTGTGTCTGTACAGTGGAATATGTTTTGTACAGCCCTAGGAGTAGATCTATTGGTTTTCAAGGTACATTAGGAGAGAGAAGTGGTCGCCGCAGTGTCCTGAAGACAAGTCCACCTCCGTTATTGCGTGACCTCTTGTTCACCTTTGTATAACTGCGCGCAGAAAACTCGTTAGGGGTCTTTAGGAAGACTCTCTCTTGAAGATTGAGATGATGGAGGGTTATAGCAACGAGCAGGCAGAGGGGTGGAAGAATATAGATTTATCAGTGTCACAGCGCTCGACCGTGCAGTTAATACAAGCAACCCCTAACTCTACCCTAACCTGCGCTAGGTACCGTATACTTATTTGCTAGCCTACTACCACTAAACCTCAACCCCTACCCATGATCTGTGCGACCCTAACCCGGATGTTGGCTCGACCCACTCGCCAGTCTAGCTGCGTCTTTAACCTTTAGCCTATCTATATCTTTTCATCCTTTGTTACAGATATATCCTAAATGTTTATAGCATTCGCCTATTACTAATTTAATACTTACAAGGTAACTTTTGGTAGCGTATAGGCTAACTTTGAAGGATTAATAGCTTATAAGTAGTAATCCTTACTTGTAGAGTACATCAGACGTTGAAGATATATTAAAATAGACAGACAATATTGCGATGCATACAAGAAGGGCACTGAGTACAGTTGTATCAGTGTAGCTACACTGTGAAAATAAAACGCGCGTTATAGCTTTCTCCAACATTGATCATTCTCCTAGAAATGCCAAATTCATCCCTAGCCTGCGTTCTCTTAATCTAAGATTCAACGATAACGCGGTACGTTCCCGCCCCATCGTCTCCATTCATCACAGGCTCTGTCCCTTGATTAGACTACAGCTTCAGTCCAGCGCAACAAGATGAGCTTACAGCAAACCTCACCCTCCACCTCGCTACCATCGCACTGGCCCGTTCCAATGCTGCACGACAATGTCGCTGTGAATCCGAGTTTTCCTGTTTGACCTTCGGGGATAGTGACAGTCACTTGGCTGCCGGAGCTGACCGATTCGGTAAACTCAGTGCTGACACCGAGGTTGAGTATGTCAGCAATCCCATGCTCATGGAGGTGCTCAAACTCTGAGTGCGTTCTTTGGTTACTGTGACAGATCCCGGTCCAGTCACTGGGTCTTTCACGATTTGGACATCGTCAGCAGGCTTGGTAAGAACCTCGCCACCTTCCCAGCTGTTCTTAGTGCAGCTCCGTTTTTGAGGACGCTGTTCTATCGTCCTACTTGCCTGACGTTTCATATTTCTCGCATTGACGAGGGTTGATGCTGGTGCTACCTGGGCCGGCTCGATGATAGTGCCATTGGCATACTTGAGTAGAAGGCTACCACGTCCATCTAGAAATACGGAACGCGCAGTTCCCATCTGTCCGATACCACGGATCATCTTGCCTCCAGCGGCGTCGCAATCTTCTTCACAACAGCTCTGGATCATGAAGCTGCTTTCGAGATTCAAGAGAGCACAGGCAGGTTGTTCGAAGGAGGCAATAGCAGCACCACAACCTATCAGGATTGTCGAAGCAGGGGACTTGAGGATTGTAGCGCAACCCGGCTCATGCGTCTGCACGTCGAAGTAAAATCAATAACCTCTGCGCATGGGAAGAATTAACTAGTGAAAACAAGTTTTGATTGGATAGGTCTTAGTGTAGTAGAACCCATTCTGGACTTACCCTCCTTCGCTACCCTCGTAACCTTGGTTGGCAAACATGTCTTCGGAGTTGTAGATAACACAGTCTGCATAGTCAGTACCAGTGCTGTAGACCGCCGAGGGGCAATTTTCGCAATTGTTTTCAGTGCACATGTAAAATGGGTCCTGTGCAACGACAACAGATGCGACGATAGAAAGCACACTTAGGTAGTGTGTGCCGACCATTTTGGAGTTTCCGTGAATTTGATATTGTTCAATCGAAGCTTGAAAATAAGCATGTGTGTTTCTTTTTGCAGAGTAAGGTGCGCTACTTTATACTTTCCCAACTGACTCTCTGAGAGCCACGAGCTCGAAACTCTTGCAGTCTGCCTTACCTATATCATTGGATCAATGCTTGAGAGTCAGTTCTGCTTTATCTACGTCATTGGATCAGTATAATCTGCCAGGGCTTGCAGAAGGATGCCTGGGGGTGTGTAGAAATCGGGAACTAGTATGGGCCGCTATTCAGTTTCCCCAGGAAGCACAGCAATTGCAGCAATTACCCAGCTCTTGAAAATGCGCTAACCTTGTGATGTGCCACCTGATCTTGTTACATTAAACCGCTGTTATAGATCCATCAAGGATTTCTGCAGCTCAACAGAAGGCGAAACTGTACCGTAGATAATCGTTCTTACCGTTCACACCGCCTCTATTCGCTTGAATCTCTTCTTGGTATTGGCAGCTATAAAAGTAGTCTTTTGGTGGGGCGAAAGCGCTGCAAGTTCAACCTTTCAGCAGATAAGAAGTTCTAGCCAAGAGCGATGATGTAACAGACAAGAACAATTATCTACGGCAAAAGGGCTCAGCCCACGACGCGAACTTTAAGGTCAAAATAGCAATGACATAATACGTCATTCGGCGAACCATCATCTTGCAGGAACTGTCGGCTTTAATCCTTGATTCACGCCTCCGGACAAATCAGTTAACGATCTATAGAATGCGGCATCAGCTTACTAAGGACCAGTCCAGATCAGGATCGAATCCAATCCGCTGTGCGGCACAGTCGAAACAACCGTGAACGCAAAGCCGAGTTATCTGCCAGGTAGTATTTATGACATCGGCATACACACGCTCAATGTGAATCTCACTAAGAGGACGACTCGACGGGATATAAAACTAATCAGTCTATCACTAGTCGAGTATTACAATTCAATCTTCACGTTTTCGAGCAACAAGTGCGTGTCTGAAACATATTCCGGCTTTCTCAGTACGATGACTATTCCAGCTGCTATCATGCTGTCCAAGCTTTCAATCATCGCTCTTCTGGCTGCGACCACCTTTGCCTCTGCACTTCCGGCTGACAGCCAGAACTCGGTCTCACAACGCTAGGAGAACTGGAATTTCTGGTTCGTTCCACTTCTCATTATGCGTTTCTATCTTTTCTTTCTTCATAATTTAACCTACGTGCAATATATCTGACCCGTGATCAGGAAGCTCAACCACTACGAATCTGGTTGTGACGACGAGCCGACAGAGATTTTCAGCGGTCATGACGATCACGAGTTCTTTTGCACAGGCAGCAGACTCAATTGGCATAATTTGAAAATGGAGAACATAGCGGCTAGAGGACACAAGGTTATCATGTACTATGACGGTGGCTGTCTCAATCAGACCGGGGAAGTTATTACCGATGACTTGTGCTACTCTGCGCCAACTCATGTAAGTGCTCAAAATCTGGAGCCCGCTGAAGCCACTTTGAGAGCTGACAGATACTCAAGACGGTCATATCTGTATTTGCCGTCGTGCGGGTCTTGAAGCTTGAGGTTTTTTAGGGTTCTCTGCTGTATGCTAGCGCTTAGCTAGGTATTCTATTGCGTTGTGTTGTTAGTTCGCTTTTTGTATAGGCTGTACAGCCAAAGTTACGAAGTTAGAACATCTTTGCGGGGCTAGCCCTAAAA
Source organism: Curvularia sp. IFB-Z10 (assembly GCA_002161795.1). Classification (NCBI taxonomy): domain Eukaryota; kingdom Fungi; phylum Ascomycota; class Dothideomycetes; order Pleosporales; family Pleosporaceae; genus Curvularia; species Curvularia sp. IFB-Z10. The sequence goes on from JPSZ01000011.1 coordinate 17,267, forward strand.
AAACACGAGCTCATTCGTACTGTAGAACTACACTATCGCTCTTGGCTAAGGGCCAGTTCGGTTGCCAGTTCAGTTCAGTACAGCTGGCCTGTTTTAGCAGCTTTTGGCGATGGGGCGCGCTATACTATGTTAGGCGCCAAACTGGACAGCGTGTTCAGCAGGTATCCATCAGTTCAGTTCAAAGGTTAAAAAGCCAGCAAAGCAGCTAGCGATGCAGACTGTTACGTGACTCTAAGCTGGAGTCCTTAACAGCTACATTAGGCAATTGACAGGGTAGATTAAGCGCTTGATGGGGAAGGGTCAGCGCTAGACAAGGCTTAAGTCCTTAGCGGCGGTGCCAGCAAACTATGTAAATCTCTTGCTGCGCTACTTGTACTAAAGTAAGCTTAAAATTACACCAACTACGAGCCTTAGCTGTGAGTAGAGACTACCCCAATCACTCTATCTGGTCTTGCTAAACTGAACTGAGCTAAAACTGGAGTTTAACCGAACAGGCCCGGAGACTACCTAAGCTTACGCTTTTCCGCGTTTGATCAAAAAGGAAGCTAAGCCAAGAACGATAGCGTATCTCCAATCTGCCAATTTCTACGATAGGAAAGCGCGTCGCGGGCTTCAAGAATCGTCTCCTTGGAACGGCAGCCTTTTTTTGACTAATGAGTGCAAAGGATGCACGCACTCCCCCTTTGATAATTCATTGCCTCTACCACGCAGAATGGAAACAACCACCGCCCTTTTTGGATTTTGTATATTCTCTCTCTCCTCGGACTTGTGCGAAGCCTCATTCCCTCAGCGAGACAAGATTACTATGGGCACTAACATAGAGCTTCCGGCCAAAGCGGCGCGTGCGTTGAATGAATGCCGTCTTACGCATAGTTTCCTACGCACAGCGTTCTTTGGAGGAAGATCAATCCTACCAATAAGGGCCAAGTACTTGGTGCCTAGCTAACTACGGTAGGTATCGTCGCTCCTTCGTTGCGCTTGCAGCCAAGGAAAGAGCACCCTTGTACACATGGATGTGTGCCGCAATACCGTTCAATACGTGTTGTAGTACGGCACAGTCAACTGCGCCCTCGGAGTACCCGCTAGCGCAGAACCGAGTCAGCCCCCAGCGCTTACGGACACTGCTCTCGACGGCGCAGTGCAGTTAACTGTAGATCATCAACGTCATCGCAGCATGGATTTGCTGTTACAGAATATTGATTTGGACGGGTATGGAATGCCGAACTCTGTCGATTGGGTCGATTTTAACCACAACACCGTAGAAATTGGCAGGTCAAAGTTACTGTGCACGTCATTGCTCTTGGCTAGAGCGTTATTCTAATACGGTACTTAACCGCCCATACACTGGAATACATATAGATGTATCCTCACAAGTCTAAATGAATCATCGCCTAAGGCTTTACTCTCATGCGAGGTCAATATGTGGACGTCTGACAACCCAAAGTTGCTGCTCTTTACAATATCAGGACTCCTCACCACGGCGTTTGTCAACGCGCAGGATTCCTCCTGCCAAGGCCATCGCCAGGAATTCAGAACCGTGAACTCAACCGGCCAGCACGAATTCACTTGGAACTCCTACTACGCCAGCGACGACCCGTGGTATGTCTCTGTCCTCGTCGGATCTCGAGGGACCGAATGGAATGATAAGCACGACGTTAGAGCAAATGCTTACATCTCCGTACCTGGAAACGTGCCCAACGGCACCGAAATCTGCAGCTACCAATACACCAACATCAATGCGACGTTAGAATCCGGAGGGGAGAACAGCTGTAGCGGTGTGATCAGCTCGGTCTGCGTTGACCACCTGACTAAGGTACTAAGTAATACGGCGAATTACTGTCCTGACTCCGATACTGGGTCCACATCAGAAGCGTTTAACAGGGCGTGTCCAATGTTGAATGGCGGTTCACACAGTATGTTCCTCCCACTGGACCTGTATAACCCCCCCTTATGCTCTTTCTTTTTCTTTTCTCCCGCACAGAACACATACTATTGACTTGCGACTCGGAATCTGCAGCTTTTGTACATCTAGCTAATAAGTTCGTACAGGCTCCAACTTCGTCGACGTGACCAACAGCACGTGCGCCTACACCAACATGCCCGAGGTGCAGATCCCAGACAAGTACAGCACGTTCGGGACAGTCGTAGGCCTCGAAGTGTCCGATACCACCGACGCCAATGCCGATGCGAACAAGACGTATGATCTCTTAACGCGCCAGACCATTCCACTCGTCCTACTGGGACGATTTGTTGACCCAAAATCGAGTTTGGTGCAAAGCAGCATCGAGTTCGTGTGTATGACTGCGAACAGGACAGTGGAGGGAAGCCGTGTACCGGAGCAAAAGACGCCGTGGGAGAGTGCCGGGGCTGATATAAGTGCTAGGATAGTAGGATGGGCGGCTGGTGTGGTGACGGCGGTAATGCTTGTGTTATAAGACTGCAGTTCATGGTGATGGTCTTTCAAGGATGTAATCGATAGTACTAGAGCAGAGAGGCCATGTCCGCAACCTGAATGGTACATGTGTTGACTATCGGTGATGGAAGCAGTGTGTTTTTCAGGAGCTGACAGAAGTGGGCCTTGAAGAAGCTTGTAACGCATCAAAACCGTGATAAACCATTCATTTAACCACTTTCAAAAAGGCGGAGACTATAAAGGGCTACGCCCCCTTTCCCTAGAGAGGATCACAAGATAGGTCACACAACTAAGTGAACGTAGATTAGGTGAGCAGGCAAGGATAAAAGGCAGCATCTATACCAAAGCTTTTATTCCTTATCTTTCCGCTTCTGTATTTCTTTCTTCTATAGTTCTACTTCTAGCTTACGTATTATAATCAGCTCTTTGATAAATATCTCTCTAAAAAATATAGTAAGCCGCCTGTGAGGGTAACTTCACGCAGTAGAAGGCGCAGTAACAGCAGGAGAAAGAAGAAGATCTATCTGAAGGTACGAAAATAGCAGACAAAGAGCTAACTACAGCAGGTAAGTAAGGTAGATATACCTTAAGGGAAGTGCTAGCAGCAGCTTGCTAAGTAGCTAGCCGAATAGGCGGTCAGCTAGCTAAGCAAGCAGCAAGTAGCCTAAGGCAACTAGCATTGTTAAATAGCTAAGTTGCCGTGGCTTACTGCAGCAAAGGCTTGTTAAATAGCCTGCTTGCCTAAGGTAAGTAGCCAGCTAACAGCTAGCTAACTGCATAGCTAGCTTGCTAGGCAGCTATCCTGCTAAGTAAGGGGCTAAGGAAAGGGAAAGAAAGCAAGAGAAGGAGGCGAAGGAGAAGGAAGTAAGGCTCTTAAGCTTATATTCTAATATATACCCCCTCTTAAAAAAACTCATTATATCTACGTAACCTAAGTTACTAGACTCTTAAACTTATAAAATTTAACTATACTACTTAAGTTAGTAAATATAAGTTTATAGTTTTAGTAGTAGGCGTAAGAAGCTATTAAAATACTATATAAAAAATAAACTTTCAAAATCTTATTTACTAAGTTAAATTTATATAAAGGAAATTAAGCTAAACTATATTTTTGTATTATATAATGAAAAGGACAAATTTAAGCTAGTCTTTTATAGTATTATATTAGTATAATTAAAAGTAAGCTATAGTAGCTATTATTTTATAGTAGTTTTCAAAGAGCTAAGGCTATTCTCTATTAGTTATACTACTTGAGTAGTTTGCTTAAGCTAAGTTATTACTACTAGCGTATTACTTAGTAGTATAATTAGTATCTTTAAGTGGTATTTACTATTCTTTAAGTATAAATAACCTAAGTAGCTTTAGCTTTAAGAGGTTACGCTAATAAAATAAAAAAGCGTTATAATAGTCTAAGTAATCTAAAGTAGCGTACTAAGTAAAATGGACGTAGTCTGTTTACTTGATTTTATATGTCTATCTACCTTTTAGTAGGCTTTTTATAGCTTTAATAATATTCAAAAACTTATTTACTAACTACTTAATATATGTTTTACTTTTTAAGTTAATTACTTTAATTATATTAAATTTAAGTAAGGCCTAATTAGAAAGTTTTAAATTTAATAGTAGTTAAAAAAGGCGTAAGCAGTAAATAAAAAAGATACTATTATAGAGTATTTTAGTTAAGAGATTAAGCTTATAAGCCTTACTAAGGAAGATTATTTATATAATAAAGTAAGGCTTAGTATAGTAGTAATTTGGTTTTTTTGATATTTAGGGAGTACTCTAGTTAGTTATTAAGACCTAAACTTTATTACTAACTTAGTAAGCTAGTATAGTATACTTTTAAGTATTAGCTTAAGTAGCTTATTTTTACTCTACTTAGTAAAGACGTATTTTAAAGTAAGTAACTAAAATCTAAGTATAAGTTAAGTATCTTAACTACTTATAAATCTTAGTCTTAAGTAGCGTATAGTAAGTTTACTTAAATATTTTTAGTAAAGTAAATACTACTTCAAAGGTAGTATATTAAATTAGTAAAAAAAAAGGTTTTATTAGTATTAGTATTATTAGTATTATTAGCTTAAAATTTAGTAATAAAAAGCTGTAATACTTAGTTATTTTAAGTATAGTTAATATATTAGTGAACGTATATCTTAAGAGACTAATGAGCTTATTTAGTTTATCTATTAGTTTCCAAGTAGTAAGCTATTAATAATTTTTTTTTTTGATATTTAAGTATTTATATACGCACTTTCAAATAAAAGCTATAAAGTTAATACGTTAATTTAATATAATACTTGATAGTAGCTTATAATTATAGAAAATGTTTATACAGTAATAAGTAGTTTATTAAAATATATAGCTATAAGTAAAGTAAAAGTAGTATTGTTTAATAAAGTAATTAATTGCTATAACAGTATTATAGTATGCTTATTTATCTATACGTAAAGGTAATAGGTCTTAGATAAAGTTAATAAAGAGGTTTATATATTAAGTATATAGTATTAGTAGTAGCTAAAGGTACTTATATTTCTTATTATAAGCACTTTTATACGCTTATATATACTATAAGTTTTATAATATACTATAATAAATTATACTATTTAGAGCTAATAGTATTAGTTAAATATTAGATATTATAATAACACGCTATCGCAGCCCCGTTATAGCCATCTAGCTAGCGGTCCGCCATAGATCTAAGATAGATCTAAGTTAGACTAACGTTAGCTAGTATAAGTACTAGCTATTCTATATAGCTATCTTATAGATTTTTGATATCCTTTTGTAGGAGCTAAGAAGTCTTGAATAAAGGGAATTAATTTGAGATGGTAATCTAATCTGCTGACCTTAGAGATTAAGTAGTTAGGTAAGACTATATACTCCTTAAGCTAGATTCTTAGATTAGATTATATACTAATCTAATCTAATCTAATCTAACTTAATAATTAGATAGAGAACTAATATTTATATAATTATAGTCCTAATCTTTTATACTATAATATACTCTCTTAGGTTATTAATAGACTCTAACTATATATCTAGTTATAATCTAATTCTTCTAAGTAGTATCTCTAATAATTCTCTAATTAGTAATATACCTATTAGTTAATAAATCTTTCTCTATATTTTTTATACAGTAGGGTGACATAAAAAAAGACCACAAGAAAAAGTTACTATTTTTAATCTAGTATAGCTTAGCGAATAGGAGAGCTAGAATAAAACGGGTTAGTGATTTAAAAAGCCAAGATCTAGTAGAGAAACTTAGCGTCCCCACTTTTTGCTTAGTAATCTGCTAGAAGATATAAGGCTAGGCTAAAGTTAGAGA